>CP135570.1:3265402-3277644 GCA_032401905.1 Swietenia macrophylla | reverse complement strand
ACACATAATTGTATTTTCTCCTGATCCTGTCATGGGGTTGTCTATTGGATCCACGCGTTATCGAGGACGTGGAGTATTGTGTTGACAACTTTTCTAGTATCGAGATGTCTGTCTGTGTATCACGAGTTCTGGCGATCACGTAGAAAGCTCAACTTGGAGCTAAACTGTATCGATGTTGATAATATATATATATATATATATATATTTTTTTTTTTTTTTGTAATTAGATAGTTAAGTTAAACCATCCACAAAGTCAAGTAAAGGATTTCCTCTAAAAAGGATAAGGGCCCGCCCGCAATTCTTTTTGAAATTATTATTATTATTATTATTATTATTCTTATTGTTTATTAAGTGTAGCCGTTGTCGCCGTCGCTGTCACGGCTCAAATATCTCTCCTTGCCTTTGCCATTGCCATTGCCATTGCCAGTCTGTCGTTTCTTTTGTATTTAAATAAAACAAAAGAAAATACAACGCAGTTTCCAAGACGAAGCCTCCTTGCTTTCTCTTCAAACTTTGTTTCTCTTGTTTGTTGTCCTATCACAAAATATGTTATTTTTTTGATATGTCAAATTATTATTATTATTATTTTTTTTTTTTTTTTCTCAAAAGACTTTTAACTATTTCGTGATCTAAATTGAAAATGACTGCAGCGTTGTGACTTCAAATTAAATTAATTAATTAATTAATTAGAAAAGTATACTCTCCATAACAGATACCAAACTATTCCAACATCATCTCATTACACCATATAGTTGAAGCTCGCGTTTTAGATCCTACAATTGCTTTGTTTTGTTTTGATAAGGTTGAAATTATAAAAATTTAATTTTTACAAAAAAAAAAAAAAAGGAAAAAGGGAGGGGGAAGGGAAGGAGTGCTAATTGAATTGAATGGAATGGGAGTGGTCCCTTTTCTATGACATTTACTTAAAAATATCTATAATCACGGTGTGACCACGATTATTGTGTATTTCATGATTGAGTTAGGAGCAAAGCAACCACATTCATGTCCTTTTAATTAATTAATGAAAAGGTGGTGGGGAGAATCATTAGACACCAAAGTTTGAGTAATCATATATTACTGCTACTAAGGAACCAACAACAGATGGATATTAAAAAGCAGCAAACCAGTCACGGCGACTGCCCCCAAAAGACAACACCACGGCACCCAGTTCATTGCATTGCTTTGCTAGCTTTCGCTTTTTTCTTGTTCGAGCGCTTGACAGACTGGTGGCAGGGGCAGCCTTCTCTATTTCAGGGCCAAGCAAAAGTAAACGTTTGAAAATTGTACATTTCTGAAATGAAGGAGACCACATAAAGTTGTATTTGATTGAATGAATCTTTCTTTTTCCTTTATTATGTCCATGTAGTAATATTGCAAGTGTAAAAACTACCTAAATATCTTATCTATAAGTGTGAAAATTATTGATAACAAACAAACTTGGATGCATTCCTTTCATTAAAAATCTTTCTATTCTTTTAGGAAAACAAGAAGGAAAAAGAAAAAAGAAATGTGTTCCGACCTAAAACATAATTAATTACTATTGTATATCCTCAACTTTGCTGAAGGCATCTCAGATAATACCACAATTTCAATGACCTTTTACACAGGAAAATTCAATTCAATTTACTCGACGACCGTGGAAGACCAACGAGAGCGAAGCCCATGTCTCAAGTTACTTCATTTCGCACGAAACCTTATTGTATTTTTCCAAACCGATATTGAATTTGAAACCTTATTTACCCCATACCCTTTTGTCTCTTGGAAACCAATCATCAGAAGAATCTACCAATATCATAATAATCATATTCACCTTAACATTTGCAACAGATTTATTGCAAGGAAGGGCAGGCTACAAAGAAATACAGATAATCATAAACATACACCAATTTAATTAATAAAGAACATAATAACAATAATAATACACCATATCAAATTTACAGGCAAGAATAATAACAAAACATACCAACACACAATCTCCATCCTCACCAAACCCACCAAAATCCCCAAAACTGACAGAAACAAAAATAATAATCATAATAATAATGTAAATAAAATACCCCAAAGTTTAAGTTCTTGTAAAATTAAATTTCAACCCAAAAGAATAATAATAATACCTCTCTATTCTAGAAAAACAAAAGAACCCCCTTTCTTATTGTGCAATGCAGTGATGTTCATTCATTATTTGGAGCTTAATCAGAGGACGGCTTGGTCTTGGACCTGTATAGGAGTTTCTTCTTCTTAGAGGACTGGTTATCGATGGTCAGAACCACCTTCCCCGGTTCACCAACTTTGAAGCTATCACAAATAACCGGTTCATCAGTTGGTGCAACCTTTCTTGTTTTTGACACGATTACGGTGTAGCTGCCCTCGGCGCTGGGTACAAATTCAGCTCCGTAGCTCACATCCCAGCCAAAAACTCGGAGTTCCCAAACCAGAACTGATGGCTGCAAATTTAACAAAAAACAATGGCAATTCAAATACAAGTAATTGAGAGGAGACTCGATGATTAATTAATAAGGATTATAGACAATTTGGACAATTAAAGTTAGAAGATGATTCTTCTTACCTCAGAAAAAGAGAATTCAACGGTGTGCTTGGATGCTGGCTTGATTGTAACCTCGGTAACAGAGTCAGCTGTTGTGAATTCCTGCTCCCCTTCCCTGCTCAATCCACCATACTGAACTGGTACTTGCTCAGGAGCTATGTATCTGCTCATCATAATTGAGGTATTAGAGGGAATCTAATAATAATTTAGCAAAAAGAGTTAAAAGGGATCTCGGGAATCTAATAATAATTTAGCAAGGTAGGAACCAGAGAGACTAGACAATAAATAATCAGGGATTAAAAGGAAGTACACAGAGACATTATTGAAGTAGCAGAAATAACGAATTCCAACCATTAATGATGAAGCAAATAAAGAACACATAAACCCGGAAACAGCGAAACGGAAGGAGTACACATACTTGAAAAGGGTTTCTGCAGATTTAGATGGTCCCGCAAATACAAACTTGCTCTTTGTCCTTTGAGTGAGGAAAGGACTAATCATTCTGTTGAAGGCAAGGTACCACCATGGAACATTGATGAACACCTTCAAATTCAAAACCCCATTTCAAATCAGATCAAGGACGTATGTATAAATATCGACCAGCAAGATCTATTCGATTATCATATAAATATACCTGTTTAGCTACGAACTCAGGATAATTATCTTGGAGCAATTGTAGAGCTTGATTGGTGGCGAGCCTGAGCTCCCTCTTTGCGGGCCCAGGAGAGTTCTTAAGATCATTAACCTGAACAATAGTGCAGATACCACGGGGACTGAAATCAAGCTTTCTGATGCTCTTCTCCAAGAACTGAATCCTCCACCTCAAGAATTTGGTGCGCTTCTCATCATCGGAAAACGTATTCTGATACAATTCCTTGTTTTGGAACTCACCAAACACATTGTAGCATACTGGATGACCTTCTTTATCGAATCCATGCGTATACACCACTTTCTCCAACTCGTTTCCAAGGTCTTCTTCAAGCAAAGCTTCTATTCCAAACTCCTTCCGCCAGCGGACAGTGTTTTTGATCATAGTAAAAGCATCTTTAACCTTGAAATCCCTGGCTCGTAGGAACTTCAAGAGGATGGTATCACTCCTTTCATCTCCAAGAAGTGGAATTCCCCAAATCAAAACTTCCTCTGGTGGAGCAGGAACCTCGCCTTCTTTGGTTTCCTCAGCCGGAGTTAACTCAGCTTCCTTGGCCGGGGCTCCCGCCCCTTCCTGTTCAGCCTTGACCGGTTTGATGGTTTCCTCAATGGCTTCCACAGTCTTGGCTCCATCCTCATCAACTGCAGTCACCTTCTCAACAACCTCAGTAACCACTACTGTCTCTGCTGGACCCTCGGCTGCTGGTTGAGTACTCTCCTCCTCCTCTTTTTTCTCAATCTCTGGTGTTGCCTCCACAGGTTTCTTTGTCTCTGCTTGTGCTTCGGCTGATTCTTCGGGTTTCTCTTCAGCTTTGGGTTCTTCAGCCTTTGGTTCTTCAGCGGTAACTTTTTCTTCTTCCTTCTTCTCCTCCTCTTTCACCACCGGTGCTTTCTCTTCTTCTTTAGCTGGCGGCGGAGGTGGTGGAGCAGTGAACTCATGCTTATTAAGCGCTTGTTGGATAAGCTGTTTCAACTCATCAAGTGCTTTCTTATGTGGGTCTGGTAGTTCACCAACAACGTTGCTCTCTTCCTTAAAAGAAGCCGATTGAGCAATCTTCTCTTCCTCAGCAGGCTTAGGTTTTTCAGCCTCGGTAACTTGTACAACACCGGTAGATTCCTCGGTCAGCTTTTCGGGTGCTTCAGGTTCAGGAACAGGAGCCGGGGGAACTTCTTTCTCAGTGACTGGTTTCTCCACCACAACTTGCTCCGCTGGTGCAGCAGTTGCAGCTGCAGCTTCTGGCTTCTGGGTTTCCTCGGCCATGGATGCGTATCGAATTGATGACGAGGAATTTGACGAGAGGCTGGTTATCGATTAATTAGAGAGAAAAAAAAAGAGAGAGAGAGAAACAGTTTCTATAGGGAAACAGAAAGAGAAACTGGTTTTAAAGGGATGCAACGGGAGGCGATGTTTGTTACTCGGAGTTGGGACAAGGATGATGGGGGAAGAAACAGTCTGTCAGAGCAGTTCGCCAGCTATCACATTACCACCAACTTTGTTACTGGACCCACAATTGCTTCCCAAACCGATATGTAATGTTTTTCTTGTAATTTCAACTCTTCTAGTATTTTCTCCTTAAAATAAAAATGAAATTAATTATATCCGCTATAGGCTGTTGCGAATGATGATACGGGCGATTTGGAGCTCGATAATTTCAGCGAAACAAACCCGAGTCTTTGAGTTGGTATAAGACTCTGAACTGTGCCCTGTCCTCCTCCTCCTCCACCTCCTGTGGACAAGAGAGTTCCCTTATTTGGCATGGTGTTTTTTTTTTTATCAATTTTTACTCGTATTAATAACTTTTACTAAATTTTAATAACATACATACATACAATTTCGTTTAATACAATTATGGGTAAGCATGCAACTCAATTGATAAGGTTTTATTAAGCGTACACTTATATGAGAACCATCAATTACATTGTAGTGTATGTGTATGTATTATTGACATCTACTACCCCTTTTATCTTGTTTCTCTTGATTGATCAAATTGAACGAGGGAAAAAGACTGGTTGATAACTAGTTTTATCTCTTTCAAATCTAATACTTTGCATTGTTAAGTTATTGAGTTTTGGTGCTTTAATATGTACGCGCGTACATGTGTGAATTAGATAATTCGTAGTTTCTATTAAATTAATCAAAATTACCTTCATAATAATACTAAATTTTGACAATCACATTTTATTAGCATATAAAATTAAATACTGAAAAAATTTTGATTATATTTTAATAAAAGTTAAGAACTTGTTTAATATAAGCAAACAAATAATATTTGTATTTTCAAAAACAATGCAAATTTAGGCACCCAAATATCATACTCAGTTTTTTTAAAGAGCTTAATATTGGTTTTAAAAGTAACCGTGGCTTCAATGCAAATGAAATATATATCTTAAACGGAGGCCAAATTTTTACTTGAGGTGTTAATTGATTTAATAATATTTATATTATCAATTGTCTCTTGTAAATGATAGTGACTAAATATAAAATCATGGTTACAAAAATCTTAATAAAGCTGATCTGTCAAAATTTTGCAAAATATTTAAAAATAGAAAAAGAAAAATTCTAATATCTTGGAACCGGTCAGCACGTACTTGGATTTCTTTGGAATTATCTATTTTTATTCATTGTTCAGAAAGACTGAAAAAGTGACAGAGCTGTCAAAAAGAATAAAATCACAGGAAGAATTGGTGGTGGTGGACCACGACAAACACCGTTGGCGCCGCCAACGTTTCCTAAGATGACACGTGGCATAAGAACAGAACAGGCTGTCATGTAAATGATGATGATGATGATGATGATCCTTGACATTATCGTATTGGTCCCTTGGTAAAGTCGGCCGAAAATGATATTAGCCAGGTAGAGATTTGTCTTTGGCCTAAATTGTCGATGGCCCCACCCACGCCACCCTCTCTCTATCTCTTGCTTGCTTGGCCTCCCTAAAGATGTTGGTTGGTTTTTCTTTGCTGTCCCTTTCTGTCCGTCGTTTTGAATTTTTAAAACTTGGTTTAATACATTTTGTAAATATAATTTTGCCAAAATAATTAAAAACCCAGACGAATAATCTCTTAATTTATTTCTTTATTTAAAAAAATTATCGATTTGTAATTAGATAGTTAAGGAAAGAAACGAGGGGTTAATGAGCTGGGATTAATTTACGTGAGGACGACTGGCGAGGAGATGGTCAAAGAATAACAATATGTAAGTCTGGCTGGCGCTTGGGTAGAATAGGACTTTTGCGTACAACCCAACCAAAGAGAGTTCAAAGGAGCCATTTCATCGCCCTCACCATGCCCATCTGATCTTCTGTATACATGTTCTTATTTATTATAAGATTGTGTTTGTATGATTCAATGAGGTTTCAGCAGGGTTGGTAACTCGGACACACGTTCGTGAATCCTACACGAATATTGTACAAAATTTATAAAATAAAATTAATATAAAATAATATAATTATTAAATAAATATCGTAATAACACAATTAATAACAATACTAATTTTAAATTTCGAGTTTAGAATATTAAACATATAAAATTTATAAATTTAAATTAATATAAATAATATAATTATTAAACACGATAATATACTTAATAATAATATCAATTTCAAATTTAAAATTTTAAATGAATAAATTCGTTTACAATATTCTTAATTATTTAAAAAATTATATTTATTTATAATTTAATAATTTATTTTATATTTTTAATTTTTTAATTATATATTTAAAAATATTTAGAGTAGAATTAATTAACATTTGAAAAAAATTGTAAGTGTTACATAAATAAATTGAATATATGATGTGATTAAAATTTATTTATTCATTTAATCATTATATTATATTAAAATATTTATTTTTTGTTACAATCATTAAATAAATTAAATTTAAATTAACTATTACGTAACATGGCATATATAATACAAGAATGACCACTCTAAATTTTAGCCAGTCATATACCCACTTCATTTTAGATTATATTTAAAATTATTTATTTCAAAAGAGGGTCAGTCGCTGAGACCAGAGCAGATTCATTAAGATAGATGCTCCCTTCTATTTGAAACACAAAGTATCAATCATATTCATGGGTTATAAGGGTAAACCTTGCAAGTCCATTCTTTATTATGACCAAGAGGAACTAAAGAAGAAGAAGCCAAGCTCTACGCAGCATAAGCTTCCAGCTAAGAGCTACATTCCAAGTTCTCTCTTTACGAGGGATGAGAATTGAGAACAGAACAAAAGCTGGTTTGGACGCAGAAAACGAGCAAGCATCAACAGAGGGAAGTGACCGACACCTGTAGGCAGCAACGCAACAAGAAGACGATGAACAGAAGCAGCAGAAAGGACACAGAAGATAAATCAACCAACTTATGCTTAGATGATTAAATTTTGATTAAACAATTGACTAATAATAGCCAATACTTAAATTGCTTACCATAGAGCTACCACATCAGCATCTTTACATTTTTGCTTGCTGCATACAAGTACAACAAACATCAGTGGCTGAGACAGACACAGAGACCAGATTACAGGCCATCATAATCTATTTCTCCTGTTATAAATATAGGATTTTGCGAAATACAAGTAGACGAACAATTCTACAGTACTGAGTCCAGCAAGAAGCCAATAAAAGTAATCAAGATGACCCTTGTTAATATTATTAGCAAACCAGCTATCCCGGCCATCTCCACCAGTTGCTTTCTCAATGGCAGATATCAGAAAACTGCTCAGGAAGCTTCCAACACCAAATATACTGAGGTAGAGTGAAAGACCCACACTCCTTAATTCAGTTGGAACCTGATCATAGAAAAATTCTTGAAGACCAACCATGGTGAAAGCTTCAGAAACACCAAAAAGAACATATTGAGGAACCAGCCACCACACACTCATTGGAATTGTCACATTTGGCTGATCAACCAGTCCATATTCTTCAGCAGTTTTGAGCCTCTTTATCTCAACTAAGGCTGCAATGACCACAGCTATTATATATAAAAACATCCCAGTTCCAATTCTCCGAAGCATTGTAATGCCTGCAGGTTTCCCTGTGAAGGCTCTTGCTATAGGCACAAAAACCCTATCATAGAGGGGCATGGTGAGAACAATAGCAAGGCTGATGAAGGATTGAAGTGAAGCAGCTGGTATGTGAAAGCTTGGTGTCACTGATCTGTCCATAGTAACTCCCTGCTTTGTAAAGAAAGTTGAAGACTGTGCAAACACAATTGCATACACCAAGCTTGTAGCCCATATTGGAACAAGCCTCAGAAATGCTTTAGCTTCTTCAACTTCACTGATACTACACACCATTACATATTCCTTTGAACCATCTGATGTAAGCAAGGCCTTGTTGAGAAACCTGCCAGAGTTTCAGTGTAATATATTAATCATAAAAAACATTTCAGTAACAAAGAACTAGACAATTTCAAAACCTGAAAAAAGCAAGAATTCTGCTAAACAAATAGAAAATGATGAGTAGTTGTCACTAACAAGAGATTCTCTGTTTTGCGGCATGCATAATATATGGCTAAAGTTCCATGGTAGTGAATCATCACATTCTTTAGCTACCACTGATGGCGATAGCAGGAAAATGTAATTTCTTGGACCTAATAGTCTTGATTGAATGATACAATGGACATAAAATCTGACCTCTCATATTTTATAAAGCAAATTAGAGGATTAGTTTCATGGTAATTCTGATTCTTGATAAATGAATTTTCATTTATTTCAAGCTATTTTAAGCAATACATTGAAGTTCTGTGAACACAACTTCATGCGAACTTTTAGAATTGGAGTTCTTCATAGAAATTATCTTAATGTTTTTGTATCGTCTATTGCTTTTCCATATCTAAAAGATAAATAGTATTTTACTTACTTGAATTGCTCAGAACTTTGATGAGGCAATGTTCCGTAAGTTTCCCGTACAAGATCTATAGCAGAAGGTGTAGTTCGCCAGTTCCTAAGGGCAGCAACAAAGACCTGTCCAATTCTCAAGAATGGACTTTTCTCCTCCCCTTTTATGCTATATCGGTAAGTCTTAGATCCAAGCAAGAAAACAACCAGTGCAATAACCATCACGATACAAGGGAGTCCAAATCCAAGAACCCAATTAAGGTTGTCTTGGATGTAGTTTAAGACTGAAAGCGTTACCAAGGTGCCCCCACACATCCCAAAATACCACCAATTAAAGAACGAACTTTTAAGTTTGGACTCCTCTGGGTCTTGGCCATCAAACTGATCCGCACCAAAAGCCTGAACACAAGGTTTATGCCCACCTTGCCCAATTGCCACCAAATATAGAGAAAAGAAGAATAAGATTACTTGGAACTGATTAGGAGAACATGATGTGCTTTGATTTTGGCACTCAGAAGTGCTAACTGAAGAAAATATAGCTGATAAAGTCAACAAGCCCAGACCCTGTAATTCATACAAATTCAATTCAAACAATGTCCATAATGGATGTGGCAACAAGGTAAATATCACATTTTAAGAGAAGCCACTAAAAGCATTTTCCAATAAATTGAACTAAGTAGCACTGGGATTTCTCCAAAATAAGTTAAATAAAAATAAATATAGCTTAACATCTCTTGTGTTTAGTATGCTTGACATCTCTTGTGTTTATTATGCTTAACATCTCGTGTCTAATAATAATTTAATATTTTTGTTCCCTTAAACAAACCGCTTTCAAATCGATTTCCCAACAATTTTTCTCAAACTGCAATCAAGGTCTCTCTTCAAAACTGTGCCAACTAGTAAAACCAAACAAATCAGCAAGAAACAAAATCCACCTAGTATAAATCAGAATGTTTTTCAATTAGTAATAATAGGTTTTATTTCTATTTTTCAGATTCCCCTTATTTCACCTAAATTTTTGGCTAGTTTGGACAGACAGACTCATATATCAGTCAAGAACTGAAAGCAAAAGCCTAAAGCCTCTAACCTGAAACATAAAGTCCAGCAATGACACTGCTCTTTTGAAGTAGGAGAACCTGCTATTTTGATTGTGATGAATTTTCTGTTGGACTGTTTGAAAGCCCAAAACTATTCTAAGAAAAAAGTATCGAAAATATTTTTAGATAAAATGCGAGAAGATGAAAATTATCAAAGGCTATGCTTTTCCTTTCTGCAGAAATCCATTGTAACTCTGAGGATCTAAGTTGGCTGGAATAGGCTTCTGAAATTTCAAGACATCACTAATTCTAACAAATGCCAGGTCATATGGTTATTAACTAGGTACAAAAAGAACAACTAAACCCAGCAGTGGCATAAGACAATCATTGATTGTAGATACATTTGTGAGAAGTGAAGAAAAACATTCTGCCGTTTAAGGAAACAAATGTTCAGAGAAAAATAACAGATGGCAAAATTCCGCTCAAGCAAATTAAACTTAAGACAAGGAACAATTCTCGTATTAAGGGTATTTGGGGTTGAGGTACTGTGACTTTAACTATTAACTGCCAAATAAAAGTTGGCTAAACACTTTAGGGTATGTTTGGAATTGAGGTACTGTAGAGATGTTGTGTGAGCACTTTAACTGTTACGATTTTTTGCAAATGTAAGTTACAAAATGTAGCCTTAGTTGCCATGGTTTCGAAGTTAAGCATAAGCGTATACGGCAATCCTAATTATATCTTAAATCAACTCACTTACAGTTTCGAAAGTTAAGTGAACAATGATATTGGCTTTAATTTCTGTAATTTCTTTACCAGGCACAAGACAACCTTTCGCCCAATTCTTATAAGAAAAGAATATGGAATTCTAATCTGGCAGCACAGTTCAACAGCATATCAGCAAACGTTACGTGAGTGAAATTTTAGATAAAAGAATATGAAGTTTAAAGAAAAAATAAGAAACAAATATCTGAGTAAATAATTTATTCAGACAAACAAAAGCTCCAGCGAGAAAGCAACTGTCAGAATAGAGTGAAACAGAGCCCAATTTTATGCGAGAAAACACAAAAAAAAAAAAAAAAACTGACCAGGACGTAAATAACAGAAGCAACAATAATAGTCCGGTAACGGCCAAGAAAAGAATCAGCTACAAATGCTCCGAAAAGCGGCAGAATTGACGCGGTGCCTGACCACGCGTTAACGTTCTCAGCGGCAGTCGCCGTGGACTGACCAAGCGGACCAGTCAAATAGGTGATAAGATTGGAGCCAATTCCGTAATAAGCGAACCTCTCAGCCATTTCCACGCCAATAATGAAAGCAGCGGATCTCCATCCGCCGGAATTGGACCTGTAGACAAGACGACCTTTGTAATCAACGCAGCCATCAACGGTGTCCTGTAAAAGCAGTGGACTTTCGGCGGCGGAATGGTGAGTAATAACGGCCATACCCTCCTTAATTGGACTCAAGAGTAGGTAACTGACTCTCTGGTTCTGTTTTTGTGTCCATTATATGCGTCGTGTTGTTTTCATTGGGATATCTTCTTTTATTTTTTCTGATTTTGTTCTATTACAGTATCCATGTGCAGGTCACAACTTTTTGACGCCGTCCGTCTATTCAACACAAATTTAATATAATATTTTTTATATAATTTTTTTTAATAATTTAATTATCATTATTTTAAAAAATATTTAATTATATTTATAATAAAATTAATTAATATATATAATATTATAAAAATATATCATAATATCAAATATATATATATATATATTAAATAAATGATACAATTATCATTTATTAATTATTTATTATTTGTGTCAAATTAAAATTCTTAATTTTTGATATAATTATTAAATAAATAAAATTTAAATTAATTTTTATTTAATACAATACAATTTATAACTTCACACAAATAAAATACGATAATTATTACTTTATCTCGTAGTGTTAAATAAAATTATTTTAGTATAATGATATTCATGAGTCCCTTAACTTTTATATTGTTATAACAAATATATAATTTATTCATCCAACCAACATGCTCACGCTAGTTGTTGTTCATGGATGATGAAAGTGGGCTTTGTTGAAATTTTTGAAAAATAATGAATGCTAACATGATAAATTGTAAATACAAGATTATATCAAAAAATAAATGTATACTAAAAATATTATTCT
>CP135570.1:3208371-3221050 GCA_032401905.1 Swietenia macrophylla | reverse complement strand
AATGTTAGCATTTGGAGTTGTTTATGTATAGAGAACCAAGGAAAATCTTCGACTATGTGCACTGTTATGATTTGATTGTTTTCTTTGATAAATTTTAGTGGGGAAGGACACGATTTTGTGGTTGGGTGAGTCAAGCTCAACTGTTTAATTAAAGAATGCTACATTATAAGAGATAATTAATTGAGACATGCAGTATTATTCTTTTTATATAATTATATTATAAGTTTAAAATTTTTTTCATTATTATAATTATATTATTTAATTAATTATATATATATATATATACACGTAAAAATTTTATTAAAAAAAATATAAAAATTATAAATTTATTTCATTTGTCTGTCTTATCGTGCGATGTAAAAATATATTTTTAGTGATAAAAATTATTTTTAAATTATTTTATTATTTAATTTCAACAAAAAAAATAAATTTATAAAAGGTGAAAATATTTATTTTTATTAATAAAAAGTAAAATTTGAATTTGGGAGAAGTGTATTTTTTGAAATTTTTTTCAAAATTAAATTATTTAAAATATTATCATATTGTAATAAGAATAATATACGGTTACCTAATATTTGAGACAATAATTGGACATCATATTAAGAAATTTTACTTAACTACATCAAGTGAACAAATTAAAAAAAAAAAATTACCTAAAGTAAATAATGAACAAGTAAAAAAGAGTTATAAAAATCACTTGACACCAATTTAAATAAATAAAAAAAATTATTGGGCAAAATTTTGATTGTTTTCAAAATTTTCTTCCCTTCCGATTATCGTTTTCGTTCTCTCACCGATCCTCCCCCCTTTTTTTTTTAATTTATTTTCTTCTCTCTTAATTGGTTTCTGCGAAGGTAATCCCTCTCTCTTGTTCGCAATCCGTTTATTTATTTATACTTCACTATTGATTATAACACGCCTCACTTTGTTATCTCCCTCCCTGTTTTTTCATTTTTATTTTTATTTTTTGAGGAATCATTTGTTAATAATGTTGTAGTGGTTGCTTTCCAATTGCATGAATGGTGTTTATTTATGTAATTTGAAACAAACTAGGGTTCAGTGCATGATTTCAACCATAAAACCACTGTGAATTTATGAATTCCGTTAACTGAATCATGAAGTGGTTATAAGTGTTTGGAAACTTTTAACGTGTACCCTGCATGTTGATTACGATAATTGTATTGTGATGATAATCTTAACATAACAATCCAAGGGGTTGAGAAAATCCTATGTATGGTTTTGTTAGCGAAGAAATATGTGAACTTTATGGTATGTTGATATTTCTTCATTATACAGTTTACTTTGGCTTAATTTTGTTTCTAATTTCTTTATTTTTCCCCTTCTGACTGTGCTCTGTGACAGTTCTATCACATTAATTGGCTGAATTTGACAATGGGTTCACGTTTTCTTTCCAAGATTAGCAAAACTGCTGAGAAAATCTCATCCTTATGTTCCACTGCTGCAAATCATCAACTTAATGGTATTTTCAAAGCTCCAGAGCTTTGTCTTTTAAAGGGTATATTCACCTAAAACGTTGCTGCAACAGTGGCATAGATTGAGGGCTAATGGACTTATTCTTTTGATTTTGGCAGGAAATCTTTTGTGTACATTTAGAGGAAGTTTCTGTCAGTCAAAGCGAAACTTTTGTCAAAATGTTCAAAGTGATGATCTATTGAATAGAGATTTTCTTGCGCAGCTCTGGATTAGTGATAGGAAAATGGAAAAATCTAGAGAAAATAGAAGGAGAAGAGTCACTAAGTATAAGAATCATGATAAATCAGTTTTTGATTCTCGGCCATTTGGAAGATGGTGCTCTGGTGCAGCCATTGCAGAAGAAAAACCTTTCGATAAGGCTAAACCAATTCTACACCAACCACCAGTCAGCCAGGCTATCTCTGGGTTTCTGGAACCAGCTTCTCTGGAGGAGGTAAATTTGTGTAGGTATTTTGTTATAAGTATGTTATTTATGATTTTATTCCTTGATTTTTTATGGTAGCTTAGTCAGTATTGATGCTTTTTAGTTTCTTCAATTGGTATGTTTTCCAAATGCATCAGCTTTTAATCTCTCGATAGTTATTGCAGCTGCAAAATGGCCGAACACAGCCATTTGGAAGTTACTGTATGCGTACTCCTTGACAAATTTTCTCGATGTTTTGTTTCTGAATGCTATTTACTTATCTTGAATTGCTTAAATTGGTGCTTTTGTCCATACTGAAGGAGTTAAGGAATCTTTTGGCCTTAAATCACTGGCATCTCCAGTGGTTGAGTAAATTCTAATAGTTGCTTCTACTATCACCAACATGTATATTCAAATTGGAAACAGGCTTTATATGCTCTTCATTCTCAACCATCTACATTTACCATGTATAGATAATATCACTCTCATCTCTAGCGGGAGCATGTGTATTACATTTGGTGAACTTATGATTTGGTTGTCTGTGAGTTCACTTTTACAGAAATGAAGAACAATTTCATTGCTTATCTGAACTAATGGTGATAGGTCAAATGACCTTCTGTATAGTTTACCCTCACCAAAAAATTAAAAAAAAAAATTGAGAGAGAGAGAGAGAGAGAGAGAGAGAGAGAGAGAGAGAGAAGAAAGGCTCTATATGCAAGTATTAGATTAGCTCCTTTTATTTTCTTCCTTTATACGTGAGTTGCACCAACTTTGTATCTTTTGGATTGTAAATCAGTATGATGGTGCTTATTCATTCTAAAATCTCTTTCTAACATCTGCTGATAAAGGAATGGTTAGGCTCAAAATAGAGAATATATGTCTGGTTTGTTGAGTCTTGTTGATTACTTATATGCACTTCAGTTGGGATCTTCTTTTGTACACAACAATGAAGGTTGTTAGCTGAGCTTGTTAGGTTGAAAATGTAGTGTATCACCAAGCTTTGTTGGGTTGGTATTTTTCAACAATACATCCTGAGTTCTCTTGTAATCACACGATCTTTAACTTAAATACATACATTTAACATAAATTCATGTGGATATGTTTGTATTGCTCATTATTATGCTGGATAAAGGAGGTTAGGCAGGTGCCAAGGGTATGGAGAATCATTATAGTAGTGTGTGCTTTTCCATGCTCAAGTTTTATGGGTGCTTCCATTGAGTGATGTGTGGAATGCATTTGTTTGAGCACTTTGGACCAAAGTTGTTCATTTCATCCTAGCAGACCAAAAATCTTTGCTTGATCAGACTCATGGTCCCCGATTTCCTAATCTTGTTCCCTAATGCCTTTACTGTTGCTGTAGTGCTTTATAATAAATGTTAATGCAAAATGATCTGTTCAGTTGTGTTCTGAGACAAGTAACTCTGATGCCAAATTTAGGTGATTTTTGAGTTTGAAAGATTTTTTTACTATTTACTGTGTTTGTTAGAAAAGTAGCCAGCACATACATATTATTCATTTGGAAGTTTGGTTACAGGTCAAGAATGTGTTAATGTCATTAGTGATTATGTTCAGAATGTGTTTTTTTATGATTTTGCTTATGCATAGTTTTCCTGTGAGCACGTATTGTCAATCATAAACAGGCAGTGGACCATTTGGTTGTTACTTTTATTGTTTGGATATGTTCATTTCACCTTTCACCATACAGAGTTTAACATTTTCCAGGTCTCAGTCAAAATGTAACCTTCTTATTTACCTTTTTTGAATATCTTAGGCCCAGGTTGCACTTCTTCTTGCAAGGTCCAATTTGCTCATCACCAGGGATATTGAATGGGCAAATCTTGTGCTTGGTTTTGAGCAGGTAATATTTTCCTCCTACTAGTATGTTCCCCTCTCACACCCATCCTTAAGATGTAAAATGCCAAGTTGTTCTTTGAGAAATTGAAATACTTCTTGTGAGAAGATCTGGGATGTTCTTGCATTGAAGCAACGGTTGAAGATTGATCTTATATATCTGTTAAATTTTATGTTATGTACATTCCTAAGTCAGGTTCTAAATTTTCAGTGATGTCAAGAACCCATATACTTGATCGTGTGGCTGGTAGGTGAGATCAACTAAGCATAACTAACCCTTGTTTTGATAAAGTGAATTTAAGAATGTGGTTGGCTGATTCCTGGATGTTCTTGTATGTTGCTCATTTATTTTTCATTTTCCCCATCTGGATGGATGATCTTTGTGTTTGAGGTTCGGTCATGGTTGAATGATGAGATTAGCATTGCCATGATCTAGCTGTGCAACTTATTCCCATTTTTAACTTTCATATGTTTTTGAGTATTATGTTGTATTGTTGATTTGTTGTTCTGGGCTTTTCTTTTGTCCCTATGGCTAATTTGATTTTTGATATTTTAGGAGAACCGTTATGCAATAGTTGATGTGTGCTACCCTCAATCAGTAAGTGAGCTATTCTGTTTCCTCTTATCTGTATGACATTTTACATATGGAATAGAGTTATGAACCAGATAGGTCTTTATTGTGATTTTGAATTCTAATGAAAGTTCTTGGTGCTGATTGTTGTTATGCAGCCTGCTGGTTTCATTCGTGAGCAGAGTAACATCATTGCTAGACAGGTATATTCTTTATACTTACTCATGTCAATGATTTTCTATGGGGGGACAAGGGTCCGTGCAACAGTTTATTATGCTGGGCATATCTAACTGCAGTCCTTTTGTGACGAAGTAAAAAGCTCATTAACCAGTCCCGGCTGCCAGTCATGAAAAAATCTACTAAATCAGGGAGCCAATGTGATATTTCACCTGTACCACTAATATAAATGCTGCAATGATATTATGTTTTCCTCAAATTAAAAAAAGTAGGAAAAGCCACTTTGATGACACCTTTGGATATCATCTGTCATGTGACAATAGAATTGTTGCCATCACCATTTATATAGGTCTTTTCCTTTAGTGCCTTCCTTCACAAATTCTATCTCCTCACTGCATGTTTTCGGAATCCTTTCCCTAGAAGGCTTAATTAGGAACTTGGAAGCTTCCATATCCCTAGATCTCTTACTCACAAAGGAGAGCAAACTGTGTCCCTCTCTGCAACATGACTCTGGTAACCAATTCTGCCTCATGAGAGCTTTCTCTGAAGCTTTTGAGTGTTGAGCTACCAGCCTCAAATAGCAAAAAGGTGTATGAAATTTACAGGAAAACTACATGACACACTCTTAATGTGAGTTGTTCTTTCTTCTGTTTTCAAATGCTTCTTCTGTGACCCTGCAATCTTGTCTTGGACCCATTAACAACAGATTCCCACAGAAAACTTCTGAAAATGAAGCCTTGTGCTATCAATTTCAGCTGCAGTACATCTATTATGGTGGCTTTTCGCTTACGATAAAGTGGGGTTTGTGGGGGGGGGGGGGGAAGGGAAAGCTGCTGAAACTAGTTTATACCTTTTGAAGTCTACCCTTAATCCTGCAATTGCATCAAAAGCACGAAATAACCAGTTTTAAAATATGTGCTGCTCCATATTGCTTGTAAGCAATAATATTGTATTCGGTGAATGGTAGGTATGAAATGGGTATCTCTAGGTTATCTCAAATATTTTCCTCTAACCAATCAGTAAACCTTGATCCATAGTGCTAATAGTGATCTCGTAAGCAGCTCCATCGGTAAACATAATAATAAAGTAGAGAAATGACTTCCTTGCTTATGTCTACATGTCACAGCATAGATTCCAGAAGGACAGCCATTGAGAAGGATTGACACCTTGATGTATGAGATGCATCCCTGAATTTACATGCCCCTATCTATCTTTAAATCCCTTGCCCTGAAAACGTGCAATAGAAATGCCTAATCAACAATGTTAGTGCTCTTTTTTTTTATTGTAGTTCATTGAAGTTTTCCAGAAAACCATGGTTGACTGTTTTAATCATTTGCTTCATTTCTATTAATATACAGCTTTCAGCTTTGAAGAAAAAAGTACTAAACTAAATATTTTTTGCCAGTAACTCAGAAAAGTAAAAAGTCCTACTCAGTATGGAATCTTTACATATTGTCTCCTCTCTTTTAGAATGAGCCCAGGTGTACTGTTCTTATGTTATGTAGAACTGAGGGGAATGCTTCATCATACTTGGTCTTTAGAAGTGATTGAGCTTCTAGGTATTTTCATGAGCAAGGGGCATGTCTTTCGTAGATTTCAGCCTAGAAATTGTACCATTTGAGTTAGAAATTTCTTTCCAAATTTTAGGTGCAGATAACTGGAAAAGAAGCAGAAGTGTATTGAATTACAATTCCATTGACTTACAATGGGTTTGCTTCAATATATGGATTCAAACCCTGGACTATTGGTAGAAACTCAATAAATTTGTGCTCTGATTGTCTTCAATATATTACATAGCTATAGGGAACATCATATGTTTTGGCATACATTTATTGTAGCTTATACTTTAGTGGCATGAAGATGAATACTGATGGGAAAAAGTAGGGTGGATTCTTATCCTGATTTTTTTTTTTTAAGGTTTAATGCATGGGGGATTGACAACTGTGTTTTCATTGCCATAATTCAGTTTATCTTAAAAACGTTTCCATATGCTGATTCTTTCTGTACTTCTTTACTTTTTGCAGTTGCTTCGCCTAAGGCGCCCTTTTGTTGCTTACATAACTGATGGCATGGGTAACGAGCTTTTCAGGGTGAGAACCTTGTACAGATGTCTTTTTGAGTTAGCACAGCAATTTGCTAGGCTTCCTTTAAAGAATTTTTTTTTTCTCTAAAAACTATATTCAGGTTCGTAGGCCTTTTTGGTGGATAACTAGCTCAATTTATGCAGAAATTAATGGCAAGGTATGCTGATTTAACATATGGTCTGTTATTGTAATGCTGTAAAAAATTATAGGCATGTATACAACATTCTAGTTTTTAATAATATCCGGCATCTCTTCGTCTGCAGGAAGTTGGTGTGGTTCACAGAAGATGGCATCTTTGGAAGAGGGTATATGATCTATATCTGGGGTAACTATAGCATGCCATTTTCTCTGTCATATAATTATAATTATAGTCATTCTATTTGGAGGTCAATAGTTTGAATTGAGATGTCTATTGTGGATTTTAAAGCAAGAGATAGTGAAATGCAGATGCATGGTAGACCTGTTGATGGCAGCTTATACTTTGAACTTCTTGATGGGCTGCTGACTTGGATCTGGGTGCTTTTGATTGAATTTTCTCATGTGTTATGTACTCTGACATGTGAATCAGAGTACTGCTGGCTTGAATAAGTGTGTTGTTGGCTGGATTCTGTTTTTAGAGCATGCAAAGAAAAAGACAAGTGAAAGTACTGGTATAACTACCTTGTAGTAAATCTTTGCTTACAGTGCGCTATAGATTTTCATGTTGTGTGTCCAATTTTTGAACCCCATAAAACTAAATAAATCTTTTTGTGGGCTTCATTCTTCTGGCATTAATATTCTTAATCATTTGTTATTCTACTCATCAATGGAATGTGCAGGCTCTTATGTGTGTGATCATACATGTGCATGCACACTTGTGTTGTGTGCTTGCATTTTTTTTTCTCTTGTGTATTGTTAAATCAGAGAAAGATGGCAGCAATGTCCCCAGTTTTAAACCCTGCTACAACCCCAAGGTGTTTATTGGTTGTCAATGCTATACCTTTTGTTTAGTTTCAAAAAATGTCTGGATGATTTCTATTTGTTATGCTTTACCTTAGAAGACGCCATTACCAAGAAAGTGGTTGTGTTACTTAACTGTTCAGCGGTCTCCATTTATCAAGTGTTTGATTCCTTTATGTCATCCTGCTTCTATATAATTAAGCTTTCAATCATGCTATTTGCAGGAATAAGCAGTTTGCTTTGGTTGAAAATCCAGGCTTTTGGAATTGGACATTTACTTTGAAGGACATAAATGGGGAAGTGTTGGCTCAGATAGATCGTGATTGGAGAGGTTTTGGCTTTGAGGTTGTCCCCTTTCCTTTTTGATTTTACATTATGACTATTATTTTGGCTCGTGTGCGTTATCTGCTTTCCTTCAACTATGATAATTAAAGATTGTTTGGTTAATTTCTCTTTGCTTTAGAAAACAAGCTTTTGGAGTTTTTGTAGCTTTCATCATGGTCTTGTTTGTTGCATGATTTGGCAACTCAGTATAATGTTGCTAACTTGATCTTCTATCCTTCTTATAACATAATTTTTGCCAGGGATGTGTGTGCTTGCTGTCCGCATCCAGAGGACAATTATGTAGTTATTTAAAATACTTTTGGCATTAAGCCACGTTGTTGTTGTTGTTGTTGTTGTTATTATTATTATTATCGTCGTCGTCATTGTTGTAGTAATTGCCTGTCTATAAGCAGAAAACTTATTAAACCATTCTATTGCAATGTGAGATTGCCACAGTGGTGTGACAGCATAACATAATCCAATCTATTTTTCTGGGAAAAAAATGAAAAGCAAAAGAAAATAAAAGAATTCTTAATAGCAAAACTCTATGCTTGATATATTAGATGGTCCTTAGGCTCATATGATTTTTGTTAGGTGTTGGAAGCAAAACTTTGCTTGCTCATTTTAGCAAAAGTGCTCGACCATTTTATTTACGTGTCTATTGGGTTATCTCCTGCAGCCAGAGCCCATGTTTATTTTTATTTAGCAAAACTAATAGAATTTGATATGCATCATAAAGAGTAAGCTTTTGATATCACTTGAAACAGTACAAATTACTCTAACACTATGCAGTATCTTCTTTGTTTCCAATGCAAATCAGATCTTTACCGATGCTGGTCAATATGTGATCCGATTTGGCAGTGCTGATCCCAGTTCCAAGACTGGCCCTGCTAATATGGTAAAGCACTACTTTAAGCTAGATTCTCTTATATTCTATTCCCTCCATTAATGTTTTATTTTTATTCTGGGCAGATTCAAGAGCTGGAAGTTACTCGTCCATTGACCCTGTCAGAGAGAGCTGTCACTCTAGCTTTAGCTATATCTCTGGATAATGATTATTTCTCAAGGCATGGAGGCTGGTAAGCTTGGTTGTTGAGTTTAGTTTTATAATGTCTTCATGTTTTGTGCAACATATTCACTTGATAATGGCAAATAACTGCTTGCTTTGTTAAAATTTTGGATCTGTATATGAGCCGGGCACTTGAGCTGCTTATATTTTTGTGGGTCTTGATGTAGATATTTACACCTCCTCCACCTTCCCTTATTATTATTTTTTTTTAAAAAAAAAGCTGGAAAGAAGAGATTTTCCCCCACCTTCCCTTGTAAGAAGAGATTTTGATCATATCTGACTTCTGTAAATAAGTGATTTTGGTGCACTTGTAGAAGATAGGCAGTGAAGCAACAATAAAATAATAATAGGTGATAATTTATTTGTAATGCTTGAACTGTAATTTTTACTGCCTCTTCTGGGACTAGTGGTGCATTCTCTTAAACTTAACCACTATTAACAAGTGGACACAAGTATTGTTTCTTCATTTTTGTAATTTGCTATATCTTTCATCCTTAACTGCATTTTTTTGTGTTTTTGACTCAAGAATTTTGATTGTTGTTGCTAGCAGCACTGAGAATGAGAATTTCTGACCAGTTATTCTGCATCTACTTTGTTTGACAGGGGAATTCCATTTGTTGCTGTTGGTGAATAGGTCTCAGTTAACTCTCCAGACTATCCATCTTGTTTTTGTCTGCTCTGGTGAAAAGGATTGTAAGAACTTTAATTGTATAACCAAGAGAATTGAACTATTCTCGAATCATAACATGTTTTAAATTGGAAAAACTTTTGGTACTGCATAGAAAGCATTTTCTGCTGCAAAGAAAGTTTGTATTTGGTGGGAAACATCATAGATATGTTCTACGAAGAAATGTGACATTATTTGATAAAGAAACAATGAAACAAACCATATGGAGTAAGGGTATGTTTGGGATTCACGGCTACTGTGAAATGGATTCACTAGCTTTAAAACAGAAGTCGTGAATGATTGATAAAAGTGAGTTGTCAAGAAAAAAAATGAGTGTTTACCAAATACTTTTAATTGGGTTTTAATTTAAGTGAAAGCATACCAATTATCAGCATATTATAAGAGGTTAATCAATACATGTTGGGGATCCTTTTAACTGTACTCTTATTTTTTAGAACTACCACCAAGTCTTGGTTTGGTGGTGCTCACCCTAAACCTTAAGGTTGGGTTCAATTTTCTCCGTATGACCGCGAGAGTTGATTTTTCCAAATATTTGGAGTAGGCCTTGAATGATATTCATATCTGTATAACTGAACTGGACTGATATTGTAGCAAAGTGTTCAATTTATGCATATAACTCGTAAGATTGTCTAAGATCATATGATAGCCTTGTGATGTGATGATAGTCATATCTACTACAAGAAGAATTATTGTAAAACTATTGATTTTAAGATATTTAAGCTTTGTAAGGATTTAAGCAAATTAGGATGAGTTAAAGTTTGAATGTTGTCCGCCTAAACAAAACAATCTTTGCTTTTATAACGTTGCAGGTACAAATAAATGGGTCCGGAAACAGACTCGGGTCTAGTGCAAATAGTTTATTATTAATAAGACCGGCAAAGGATTTCAATCTAACGGTTGTCATTCCATCCATCTGGTAAAACACATTTCGCTTTTCTTGGTGTGATCATTTAAAATGCAGTTCATGTTTGCTAGTGAAAAGAAAAGCAAATATTGCATGTTATATCGCTAAAATAATCTTTACATGCTGCTCCTGTTTAATTATATGACGTGCCACATCCTTCAATACGCTACAACGTACTGACCTAGTTTTGAAAAGGTGGTGTGCATCCTAAGATATCTCTATTTGTCTTGTCTACAAACTTTGTACTTATATGACATTATCCCTTTTACAGGTGTTTCCACTTTGCAGTGGTGGTTGAGTAGTCTGTATTTGTTTTACTCTTGTATTTTAACCCTACTCCTTGTTTCAGTTCTCATTAATGCAACGGGGAGAATAGAAAGAAGGTCTAATCAAACTGTTAGGAAATTGAGTTTCAATTAAAGAACGCCAGGTTTGTTCAAAAAGCCACGAGAGCTTACAACTCTCTGTGGATTTAGTTATTGCACGCGCTGTCATTGACCCTTTTTGACAATCCACCAGAAGTTTGGCCTTCCCAGCTGGGGCATTCCAAGTTCTACACAAGTTGAAGAATTTGCCCATCAAAGGAAGAGGTAAGTACATGATGGATTATATCATTCTTCTTAGGACAAATATATCTAAGTTGTATCAAAGACTGAAAAAAGAAAGAATGAAAAACTTAGAACTTAGAGATTGATCTGATTTTTAGTGAATATCGCTTGGATGGTAAAGACTAAACTATTTGGGACAATCGGATCATCTGTTGAAGATTGTTGTCAATCAGATTGAATATGAAATGGGTCTCAAATCTAATAACCAAGTTACTGATAATTTTGATTAGGAAAATCATAGAAGAGGGACTATGGAATGGAGAAAAATAGATTTTAGAGCACTCCCATATTAGTTTCAGTCAGTTGTTGAATAAGAGCGCTCTTTGCTTCTGCTTGAATGAATTTTACTTGGGGTATGATATTGTGTCTTAATTTAAGATACACGAACTTATATACTGCTTTCGTAACTCTTTGATTTGCAAGCCAATCTTCACTCATTTTCACGTCGGAAAGCAACATATGCATGATCTGATACGATACCATATAATCCATGGAACGCACATCCTCCTATAAGTATAAGCTTAACCAAAAAGTACAACTTGATAAAGCACCTTGAAGAGTTCAGTCGACGCATCGTATCAACTCGACTCTATTAGTAGCAGCATGGCATAGAGCCAAACCATTAACATTTGATGGGAAGCCTCGGACTCAAATAAACAAGGTGCCAGGTGAGTGACATTAGTGTCATTATGTTTACGACCGAAGACCATGTATTTAGTTTCTTCAGCCTCTCGCTCGATCTAGCCATTTTTTCCGGACCACCATTTGCTCTGCCGTGGTCGTGGTTGCCCGCTTTGCAGGTTTAGTTGCCGTGCGTTGCCCTGTTGCCCTGTGGCTACCTTCAGCAGTTTGGCTCTCTTCCTCTTTCTTCTTCTTTCTCAACCTTCATCCTCTCAAACATTACC
The DNA here is from genome assembly GCA_032401905.1 of Swietenia macrophylla. Lineage (NCBI taxonomy): Eukaryota > Viridiplantae > Streptophyta > Magnoliopsida > Sapindales > Meliaceae > Swietenia > Swietenia macrophylla. The sequence continues at coordinate 3,209,033 of CP135570.1, read as the reverse complement.
TGCAAGTACAATTAAATTACATTTCAAGTGGTATGCATTCAGCACGAATTAGTGCTTACTCCAATTTTAGTAGTTTAATGCACCTTAGTGGCCCGAGGCTCCTAACACATGGAATTTGCGAGGACCATCAAAATCGATCCCAAAAGGTTTTACTATTGGAGCATCCCAGCCTTGCTTGAGAAGAGCTGGGCATATGTCCCAATAAAGCCAACCCAATGCTAGAAGCCATGGCCCTGAAATAAACAGGGTGTATCTTGCGTAGGCAGAGCCAAAACGTAACTTGATATAAACGTAACCCACACATTCATTCCATGAGCAGTTGCAAATCCCAGCAGATTAATCACACCCATCAAAGCATTCATGGTTTATTTGTTTTATTAATTCGTAGGAGAAGGAAATGAATGTTTAAAAAGAATGTTTATTCTTTTATTTATTTGGAAGAATAGAAAAGACAACGAGTAATTTTTATTTTTTCGAAAGAAAGTATATTTTTTATTTTTGGATAAAATATCTTCTTTCTAAAATAATTAAAATTTTAATTTTATCATTTATTTATGTTAAAATTAGTTTGATGTAATTATTTTAAAATTTATTAATATAATATTACTACAAATTATTTTCTATTCTTACAAATAAATAAATACTCGTTGTCTTTTCTATTC
>CP135570.1:2936151-3208075 GCA_032401905.1 Swietenia macrophylla | reverse complement strand
ATGTGTTTAAGAATATCAAGAAAATATATTTTTTAAATATTTGTTATAATAATTATTTTTTATAAATATAATAATTTAAATTAAAAATAAAAATAATCAAAAATATTAATTTATTAATTAATATCAATAAATTTTAAAAATATATAATTTTATCAAAGTAAAAAAATAATAAATTACTTTTTGTAAAGATTTTATAGTATAAATAAATAAAAAAAGTTAATTTTTTTTTTCACTCTTTTCTATTCTTAAAAATAAATACACTCCGGATGTTTAAGTAAGCCGTGTGTCTTGAAAACTTGCCAAACCACACTATTCTCACGAACGTTCTCCACTTGCTCTGACACGTTCAGGTCTATGTGTTCCCCACTGGTCTTGCTCACATCCTTTGCATCTTTGATGTTCTCCTTCGCTTTCGCCTCGCAAGCCTTTTGTGAAGCAATTTCTTTCGCTTGACCTAACGCATCTTTCACAGACTCTTTGGCCCCAGAAGCCTTCTCGGATGCAGTCTCTTTGGCTTTACCTAATTCACCCTTTGCAGTCTCTTAGACCTCATAGGCCTTTCTCTGAAGCAGTGTCTTTGACTTCACCAAATGCATTCTTTATAACGTCTTTAGCCTCATGAGCCTTCTCTTTGTTTTTATCAATCACCTGGTGAGCTGCCTCTGATGCCGTATCCTTGGCCTCATACGGCATCTATTACATCTTAGACACTAACTCGTGCGCAGTTCCTGATACCTTGTCCTTGCCTTTCTCAATAGCACTAGCAAATCTTGTGCCTGCATTTTCCATAAGCATCACAGATAAGCTCAAGAACATGAATATGACTCACCCCTGTCGAATTTGGACCCAGCAATGCCTTGAGCAAGGTTGGCAAGCACAGATGAGGCTTCTTTAATCTTATCCTTAGCATTGTTCAAAGCATCTGTAGCGGCAGAGGATATCTTATCATCAATGTTTGAAGCAGTCTTGAGGATGTTATACTCGTGTTCTTGTGAGACAGAAACTTTGGTATTGTATATGCCTTGTTCATCATACTCAACAATAACAACTCTGTGACCTTACCTTAACTATTACAACATCTTCATTTTGGTTGGTTTTTTTTTTGATCATTTGGGGTTGGAGACCACAATCCAGCGGCTCCTAGTGAACTCACAGCCAGACATATAGCAGCAAAATTCATCATTTTCCAGAGGCAGATTGAGAACGAAAGTTTGGAATTTAAGGACGTTGTGGTTTTGGCGGTGTAATTATCCATCGAAGGATGCCATGCCATAATGTACTTCGTGACTGACGAGTGCATTTCTTTATCACCACGTTGGATTCTAGGCGTCCACAATTAAGCCCCTTTTTTTTTTTTTGACACTTTGTAGAAAGTTGTGGATGGGTCTCCTGAATTAGGCCGAGTGGAAATAATTTTTTATTTTGCACTCCACGATGAAATCACCGACATGGTTTTTATGACGGCGAAAATGAAAAAGAGACAAAAGAAAAGATTTTAAAAAAAAGTTAATTTTATTGTAAATATTAATTTAAAATCAAAATAAAAAAATAAATGAAATGCAGGTGATAATTTTTACTATTTGTTCAAAATGTAAATAGAATAGAATGCAAGGATGTAGAAAACATTTTATAATAATAATAGACCCAAATTAAATATATACATAAACACCATAATTTTACTTGTAAATTTACAAACAGATTAGTACTCAATTTATGAGATGAATTTAATATTATCTCTCGGTAGGTTTAAAATGAATTAAAAAAAATTGAAATTCATAATATATTTAGAATAGACATAAATAAGAATAGATATTCACAATTAGGCATTAATAACAGTGCCACTGAAATCTCCTGTTTCTTAAATTGGTAATTCATGTGAAGTCGGCTGCAGGAGCCCACTAAGGCCTCCAGTCCATCATCCTAAGCCACTTGTTGCATTAAGTTGTTAATCTCCCCTTCTTGTGTGGAAAGCGAGGCCTACCTTGCCATAGCACTCTCCATAAGCTCTGCTTGAGCCTCCATGTCACAATCTGCTGCTCAAATTGGTCCATTGTCTTTGACATCTTCTGCAACTCACCTGTGACAAATAATTACTTAAAAACACAATCCATAACTTCACCTTTGAATTAAGCCAATGACTCCAAGCATGGGTTATTATTAGCATGTCTATATTTTCATGATACGCTCAAGAAAGTAAAACTTTCTTAGTAATTAGAGACCAATCTTTCCACATTGATAATTATTGTAACATTTTCAATAAGGATAATAATTTTTGATATGTTCTACCTAACCGACATAAATTTGACATAAATTTATGAGTTCAGATTGATATGAAATGATACGATTATTAAATACATAAGCATGACATAAAATAATTAATAATTATATCAGGTTTAAATACAAAATTCTTGACAGTAAACTCAATTTATAACGTAATTAATTAGATGAGTAATCATAATATATTAATTTATTTCTAATTTAATTATATATTTTTTAAACAATTTAATTATATTTACTAGATTTTAAAAGATATTTAATTATATTTAAAATAAAATTAATTAATATTTATGTATATAATATCATAAATATTATAAAAATATATTATAATATATAAAAAAATATATTGTACGGATAACACAATTATAATTCATTTAACTATTTATTAATTATGCTAGATTAAGATTTTAATTTTTAATATGATTATTAAATAGATTGAGTTTGAGTTTATTTCTATTTAATTTAATAAAATTACAATATGATACGAATATAAAAGATAATCCAAATTGTTACCCGTAATTTTCAGCAACAATTATAACCCTAGAACATCAGATAAATTAATGATCTAAACATGCAATAATTAAAGAGGCATGTAAAATTATTATTATTATTTTTTTAATGATTAGCTTCAAGTTCTTTAAAAAAAAGTTGAAAATTGTATATACTTGAATGATAAGGATGTTATTGATGAGATAAATTAATTATTTTTGTTACTTATAAATATTTATCCTTCATTATCTTACATATTATTATACATTATCGTAGGAATTATATTGGGTAAGTGCTAGTTCCAATTGAATAAAATGAATATATGAATTTAATAGCCATTATTTTGGACTTAAAAGTTTGTAAACTTTTATTTTAGATTTATGATATTTTATATATAAATTTGAAAAATAATTATATATTTTTTAATGAAATTATTGTGGTCAAGTTTATTTTATGTTGAATATACATGATATTTTAAGTAATTAATGTACTTTATTTTAAATTAATGCTAAAAATTTATAATTTTAAATAGATAATTTATAAATTTAAATTTGATATTTAATAATAGTATAAGTATAGTTAAAAATATAAAAAATTCACTAAAAATTTATGGATATTCACAATAAATTTAATAAATATTAAATATATATTTAAATGAATTTAACAATGAAATGTCAAACTAGTTATGGGTTTCATATGAGTTTAGTGTTAAATTTTTTTAAAGAATGCAGATGCTGATTTGATAATATCCGGTCCAAACCCAATTTACCATAATTTGAAATACACATGGGTGGGTTTTCTTTCATAAAAGATGATATCAATCAAATACAAGCAAATGTTTTTTTTTTTTTTTACAATATTGTGACATATATGAGATACATATAAAAAAGAATGATAAAGATTCTATACTCAATAATAAAAGAGGCGGTATGCACTAATCAAATATTAAATAGTGATTTTTACTAATTATAACAATACTTGGATTATACTTGTTTTAATTGTAATGGAATGTACTTAATATTGCCTCATTAAAAATTTTGCTAATAAAATTTATTGGGATAAAATTCAAATGAAGAAAAGATAGTGCAATGCATGTTTGTTCAGTATAATCATCAAAGTTCTTCTCTTAAACAATATGCTCTTTTGATAAAATTATTTCCTCTTAAATAAGATATATTAACGATCAATTTATAGAGCCGATTCATTACTAATATCATGTATCATCTTTTCAAATATTGATATAGGTAAAACTTTGATGTAAAGATAAACAAAATTATTAGAAAAACGAATATATTTAATATAAATCTTTTGACTATACTAAAGTTTATGAGTGTATAAGAACTTAGATGAAATAATTTTGGTTCTGTCTCTAATAGAACTTGGCCCGAACTCTTTTTAAAGTATAGAGTGAATCCTATTAAAAAAATATCTTCTTTGCTTTCGTATACTTTTTCTTTCATAATTCTTATATGATAAAATTTCATGAATAAACATAAACAAACTTAATCCTCCATTATTATCATTCATTGAGGTACCGTGCCTCACCACAACATATGTATAACATCTATATTGCATAAACACATATAGCATTTGTTAATCATACCTTATGATATCATATTTTTATATAATATCATTATCATACATTGAGGTTTTGCGCCTTATATTTTTATTTTTATAATTAATCATACGAGATCGTATTTTCGTTAGGATTTCATAATCATATTAGAAACATACTTGATGACCCTATATTCCTATTTAAAAAGTCACAATCATATCCTACAATCTTGTATTCTCCTTATAATTTTATAATTATATAAAAAACTATATTCAGCAATATAATGTTCTTGTACAGACAATTATAACTATACCTTATAGTTAGAATCTCATAATTATATAAAAATGTACTTGACAACTTTTTATTGTCATCTAGATAGTCATAATTATACTTTATGACCCTGTGTTCTTGTTAGGATCTCAAAATTATACTTATATTATTTCACAAATAATTTGTACATTAAATATATGACATAAATATTTAAAAATGTCATTTTCTATCAAGTTATCATGCATGTAAATAAATATAATTACGGAAATTTTAATAACAATATAATTTATTGTATTAAAATATATAATAATTAAAAAAAATTCACTCACAATTCGATAATTAATTTGGACAATTTCAGGGTCCCTTGGAATCTTTGTTGCTGCACTCATTATTATATACACATTATTCAAAAATTAACTATTAAAATTGATTTAAAATTTGATACATGTTGTAAGTATAAAAATACAAATATTTTAATTTTAAAGATATACTACCCACTCAATTTATGAGTATTTGTTTAACTTTTCAAATATGTTTTCTATAACTTTCCACTTACGATTTTCCTTTTCCTACTTCTTTATTTTATTTTATTTTCCTCTTCCTTTTCCCTTTTTTCTTTTCTTACTTTGCTGGGATTTTTTTTCTGCCTCTTCTCTCAATTCCATTTCAAAATGTAAAGAAAGCATGTTAATTCGTTTTAATTAAAAAATATTGCTACATGCTCCATCAAACAGAAATGGTTGCCATATGTTGGCTATCTGCTTCGATTAAATTGAATTAGTTGTCTTCTTCATATGCAATATGTTATAGTGTCTCTTAGTGTATCATTATCTAACTTTGAAGTTGGTTTATTAAAATTGTTGTATTATTGGTGGTTATAATATATTATTTTATGAACAAATTTTTCATGTCAATTTATTAGAATAAAATAATACTGAATTTGGCATTTTACAAAAAAAATAAAAAATATGTTTGATGTCATTCTGCCATTTTTTAGTAGTTGCAAAACTAAATTTAGTTAATAATTTCATAGAGAATGTATATTTAGTATAATACATTGTGCAAAATATAACAAAATACTGATTTCATTGAGATATGATACTTATAAATTATCTCTTCGTCATTTTATTTAGGGCAAAATGAATTATTTTTGAAATCAAGAGCTTGAATCACCATAAAAGTTGTGGTGGTCAGGAAAGAAAGAAAGTGAAGAGGACAATAGCTAAAGGACTAAGAGGAGAAAAAAAAAAAGTAAGGTTTAGTTAGATTTCGGAGTTTTGCTTTTTTTTTTTTGATTTTTTTAATGTGAGAAATGAGTAATGTTAATGTACGGAAAAAATTATATGTTTTTAATAACATTTTTTAATTTAGTGATAAATGTAATTTTTTTTAAAAAAAGAATTGAGGTTCAAAAAATGAGTTGTAAAATTATTTTTAATATTTTATTAAATTAAGTTATAAATCAATATTATTTTGTTTAATAATATTATTATATTATTTTTGATGGATGGTATCAAATTTCAGCATATTTTCAATGCAAATCCACTGCAATTTAAGAATTGCAATACATTTATAAATATTAATTATTAAATAAAGATATATCTTTTTTTAAAAATATTTTAACTATATATGTCTTATAATTAAACTAAATTAAAATAAATTAAAAACATACCTAAATCTCTTGAGTTGGTAGTATAGGATTCAAACTTCAAACTTTATTCACATCAGGTAGGGAATAGATTTTCTTTTAATATATACAGCTAAATCAATAAAAAAAATAACCCTAAATCTCCCAAATCTAAATAAGCAGGGAATGCAATAATCATCCTCATGTTTGTGGTAGTTTTTGTTATGGAGAGGCCCAAAGGGAAACCCATGGGAGTAGAACCTAAAACCACATAAATTGTTACCAATGAAAATATTTCATACCCAAGGTATTAGCATATCTTATCTATTGGGCTAGTTTGTTGGTTTTGGTCTAAAAGATAGGCCCAAATGAAGAAATTCTAAAGTAAAAAGGGCGAGTGGAGAATTTTGTAGGTAATATTTTCTTACCAAGTAAGCTAATTGTGACAACTTGATAAGTGATCTAAAAGGCAACATAAGGATGTTGATTTTGAATCAAACTGAATATACAGAAAGCAAAACCAATCATATGAAAGTGAAATTGAAAAGAGAGAGAGAGAGAGAGAGAGAGAGAGAGAGAGAGAGAAGGATATATAGACACAAGCAAAAGTGGATGTGGGTTTGAGGGTGGCACATTCATGTCCAGCATCAACCTTTGTTGAAATCAACATCTTTAAAATAATAATAAAATATGGAAGCAAAAAAGTTGGCATGTGCTGCTTGCCAACTTTGAAGCTACAAACAAAATTATAAAAAGCTTTTTTAGATTATGGATTCTTTTCAAGTTTCATCATTTATTATTATATTATTATAAAGGCGCGCGAACACACACACACACTTATTTAATCAAATATTACTTTTATTTTTCAAAATTATTTGTCACTTGTAACTTCGTTTCTTAGTTTAATCTTTAAGCTTCAATAAAAGCAAGGATTTCATATGATATAGATAAATTCTCTAAATTAACGTAATTTTTAAAGAATAGAGTCCATATAAATATTTCTAAAATTAATAAAGATAGAATATTCTTTTAATTAAACTTTAGAAATATAAATATTTATTATTATTATGTTAAATATCAAATGCAATCTTGGACTATCACTAAAGATGCATCAATAGACCTTTCAGTAAACATGTAAGCACAACTAAATCATAAGTATTTGTAATTAACTTTGATGATCAAGAAAGCAAAGACCAAATAACCACATACAGACCTACATTCTCACCTCTAGGCTACATATACAACGGAATGAATAAAAGGACTACTAGAATTTTTTGAAGACAAAATATATTTGTATTGTTTGAATTTGAATTCAGCTATAAATTTAGGGCTACAACAACAAGCTTAGATCTATACAATGTAATGATATCACAATGTTAAGGAAGCATTTCAACATACAAATTCCTTTGCAAACTTATCGATTGCTTCTTTGAGTTCTTTTCAATTTCAATGGTAAGTTTAGTAGCCAATTTAGAAAACACTAACTCAAACACTACCATTGTTTCATAGGCACAACAAAAATCAAAGTAGCCTTTCATTCAATACACCTATCAAACTTGATAAGCATAATTACTTGGTTTGGAAAACATTAATGCTTTCAACCATAAGGGAAAACAACTTGCAAGGTTATAAATGATGCCTGACAAATTTATCATCTTAAGAAATACATGAGAAAATCAATTCCCACTAAAAACCCATCGTTCTTGCAATGGAAAAAGTAAGACTAACTTTTACTTAGTTGATTACTGATACAAATCATATTACAATTTTAAAGAATCTAATTTAAATTTCGATTGGCCTGGTTACGAAAGTACAAGTAAAAAAATTCAAAAACGCATTTAACGGATTGATTCAAGAAGTTTGGATTCAAGTAAATTCGTGGAGACCCATTGAGTTTGGTCTACATATCCAACAAAAATGGATTAGTATGATTCAAGTTTTAAAAAAATCAGGTCAAATCTAAACTTAATTTTAGCAAGTAAAATTGACATATTTAAAAGTATTTAAGGTCATTCGTAAAATTATTTAATTAATTAATTTTTTTTATTTAATTTTGGCATGTAGTGTCTTTTAATAGACTGATTAAGATGATTTATTATTTTTTGTCTTAATTAAGATGATTTATAATTAAAATATTTTAAAAATTTGCCTTGTGATAATTTAGCCTATAAATAGGCATTTTTGAGTAAGAAAAAATTAGAATTCATTAGTCAGAAAAAATTGAAAGTTTTTTTTTCTTTAATTCTTTGAAAAACTATTTGAACTTACCAAGAACTATTTTTGTGGCGTTCATCAGTGACTTATCAAATAGGCTTCCATCATCATTTGTAGCGTCTATATTATATCAAGATTCTTATTTTTTTATAAACAATGGGTCGAGATTCCATTTAAATCTGATCGTAGAACGATTTCGAGTTTATTGTTGAATTTGACTCTTGTTATTGTTGGCGAGGTTCATATTATTTGGTATCAGAGCTAGCTTCTAGCCTCAGGTTTGCCTATCCCTTTTGTTATTCTTTTTACATTTTTTTTCTTTCTTACTGTAGTTTTTATTTCAATTCTTGATATTAAAAAAAAAGAAGGAAAAAAAAAGAAAGAGAAAAAAAAATGAAAAAAATGAAAAATAAATAAATAAATAAAAATTTCATATTTCACTTCGTCATTAATACCTTAATATTCATGTATTAAATTTTAAAATTTTTCTTGTGATTCTCAATTTCTAAATCAATGGGTATAAAATTGAATTATTTTGTACGAAATTAAAGCCTTTAAAATCCTTGACATATCCTTATTTTCAGCTTTTATTTTGTCGTAATGAGTCTTGAAAAATTATTGTTAGAAATTTTTGATTATTGTTTGTTAGTTTGAAAAGAATCGAAAGAAAATTATTGAGTGAAAAAAGGCAAGAGTGGTGAGAGCATTAGAGGGATAAAAGTAACAAATTTTTGAGTGAAACATGAGTGCAGAGTGATTCATATTCTTAAGTGTAAACATGTAAGGGAGAGAATTATGAGGTCTTGTTTTTTTTGTAACTTATCTTTTGCAGAAATTATGTCTCAACACGACCACGAGGAAGCACAAATAAGGAGAATCCAAGGCTATACATAGAAGTTTTGGTGGGAGAGATAAAACAGATGATGAACATAGAATTAGAACAAATTAGTGAACGGTTGGATAGAGTGAAAAATGCTAATAAAGTAAATCAGAGGAAAAGAGTTCAACAAAGGCATACAGTAGAGGATTTTAAGGAATACAACAGTGGTAGTTTTAAGAAGGAAGATAAACACTCGATAGGCAGTAATAGGAGATTTGAATGTGTTAGAAAAGATTGAAATTGGGAGGATAATAATTTGAGCAACATTAAGATGAAGGTACCTTCATTTCAAAGTAAAAATGAAGATGAAACTAGTTTTTGATTGTCACCACTATTTTGAGATGAAAAAGTTAAAACTTGCAGTTATTGAATTTTCTGATTATGTTATTATTTAGTAGTATCAATTGGTTTTGAGTAGGAGAAGAAATAGAGAACATCCAATAAAAACATGGAAGGAGATGAAAATTATGATGAGAAAACAGTTTGTTTCAAACTATTATTATAGAGAGTTGTATCAAAAATTACAAAGTTTTACACAAGGCAACAAGAGCATGGAGAATTATTATAAAGAAATGAAAATAATTATGATCCGAGTAAATGTAAAGAAGGATTAAAAAGCTACTATAACTAGGTTTTTGGGTGTTTTGAATCGAAAAGTTGTTAATGTGACAGAATTGTAACATTATGTGGAATTAAAAGATTTGGTTCACATGACCATCAAAATTAAGTGCCAACTGAAGAGGAGGGATAACGCACGTTCAAATCAAAGTTCGAATGCATCTTTTTAGAAACTGAGTTTCACAAAGAAAGAAAACAAGCCGCAAACATTTTCAACACCCAAGCACAAGTTTGAGGTCAAGTTCAAGAATCCCAGCCATGTTTCTCAAGGTAAAATTGATATTTTTACCTTTAAAAATTGTGATATTAAATGTTTTAAATGTCAAAGTAGGGGACACATAGTTAGTCAATGTTCAAACAAGCGGGTCATAGTGATGCAAGATAATAGTGAGATTGTGATTAACGATGAAGATTTTGACACCGATAACATGCCACAATTAGAGGACATACTCGAGGAGAAGTATTTAACCCATGATGCATTGACATTAGTAACTAGGAGAACGTTGAGCGAAAAAAGTTAAAGAAGTTCAGCGAGAGAACCTTTTTCATACTAAGTGCTACGTCAAGGACAAGGTGTATAGTATGATTATTAATAATGGTAGTTGTACTAATGTTGCAAGCACAACAATGGTGAAAAAATTAAGACTACCCACGTTGAAGCATCCTAAACTATACAAGTTGCAGTGATTAAATAATAGTAGAGAGATGAGGGTAAATAAGTAGGTGATAGTTGTATTTCATATTGGCAAATATGAAGATGAAGTGTTATGTGATGTAATACCGATGCAAGTTAGACACTGATTGCTAAGGCGTCATGGCTGTTTGGTAGACATATGAAGCATGATGGCTTGACGAATAAGTACTCCTTTGTACTTAATCAATGACCAATTGTTCTTGTATTTTTAACACCGTAATAAGTGAATGAGGATCAAGTGTGATTACAAAAAAAGAGTGATAAAAAAAAGAGAGATAAAAGAAAATGAGTGCAAATTTGAGAAAAAAAAAGAAGAGGATGAAAAAAATTGAAAGAGAAAAAAAGAGTGCAAATTCAGTTGATAAAAGTAAAATAGAGAGTAAAATAAATTTTTATGCAAAATAGAGTGGAATAAAAAGAGTAAAGTTTTTAAATTAGCCAATGATTGTACTTTTTTATAAATAGGTATTTTTAAACACAATGAGATTGCTCTTATTTTGCCTAACTCTATTGTTTCTCTTTTGTAGGAATATGAAGACGTCTTTCTTGAAAAAATGCCACAGAGATTACCTTCTATTCGAAGAATTGAACATCAAGTTAACTTCGTACCTGGTGTGACAATTCTAAACCGACCAGCATATAGGAGCAATCTCGAAGAGATAAAAGAGTTTTAAAGGCAGGTAAATAAGTTGATGGCGAAAGGGTATATGAGGGAGAACATGTGCCTTTGTGCCATTTTAATTTTACTTGTACCTAAAAATGATGAAACTTGAAGAATGTGTGTTGGCTGCCGAGTGATCAATAACATTACAATAAAGTATTGACATCCCATTTCTCGCTTATACGACATGTTAGATGAACTGCATAGAGTTTATGTATTTTTAAAAATTGATTTAAAGAGTGAATATTATTAAATATGCATGAAAGGTGGTGATGAATGAAAAACTACCTTTAAGATAAAATACAGTTTGTATAAATGGTTAAGAATGCCTTTCGGGTTAACTAATACACTAAGTATATTTATGTAATTAATGAATCTTGTATTGCGTACGTTCATAGGCAGATTTGTTGTTATTTATTTTAATGATATTATCATTTACAGCAAAAATTTAGATGATCATATTGTGTATTTAAAATCAGTTTTAGATATATTTAAAAAAGAGAAGTTATTTGCTAATTTAAAAAAATACACCTTTTGCACTGATAAACTTGTGTTTCTTGATTTTATTGTGAATGCACAAGGAATACAGGTTGTTGAGGAGAAGATCAGTGCAATTCAAGAATGGCCGAGTCCCACAAGCATAGGTAATGTACAAAGTTTTAATGGACTCGCTAGTTTTTACCAGCGATTTGTGAAAGACTTTTATATTTTGGCCGCACCGCTCACTAAAGTAATAAAGAAAAATATTGGTTTCAAGTGGGGTGAAGAGGAAGAGAAAACGTTTCAGTTTATCAAGCAAAAATTAACAAACATACTTTTGTTAACTTTACCTAACTTTAACAAAATATTTGAGATCGAATGTGATGCTTCTGGTTTTGGTATTGTCGTAGTGCTTATGTAAGAAGGAAGATTGATTACGTACTTTAGTGAAAAGTTAAGTGGAGCAATTTTAAACTACCCGACTTATGATACAAAATTGTACGCATTTAGTTCGAGTTTTGAAAACATGGCAGCACTACCTTTAGTCTAAGGAGTTCGTGATTCACACTGATCATGAATCATTGAGTCACTTGAAAAGACAACATATGTTGAACAAGAGATATGCTTGTTAGATGAAGTTCATTGAGACATTTCCATACGTCATCCGATATAAGTAAGGTAAGAAGAATGTGGTTGTAAATGCACTCTCTCATAGGTACGTATTACTCTCTACTCTTGATACTAAATTACTTGGTTTTGAATATATTAAAGAGTTCTATCTTTCAGACCCTAACTTTAGTAAAGAGTATAGTTCTTTTGAGAAAACCTCCAATGATAAGTACTTTAAACATGATAATTTCTTGTTTTGAGAAAATAAATTGTGTATACCGAATTGTTTTATGTGTGATTTATTAGTTAGGGAATGACATAGTGGGGGATTGATGGGATACTTTGGGATAACTTAAACACTAACTGTTTTACAAGAACATTTCTTTTGGCCATACATGAAAAGAGATGTTGAGAGAATTTGTGATAGATGTGTCACATATAGATAAGCAAAATACTGAATGCAACTCCATGGTTTATGAATTAATATTTTTATGAATTTTGTATTAAGATTGCCTAAAAGAAAAAGTGGTACATATTCAATTTTTGTGATTGTGAATTGATTTTTTAAAATAGTACACTTTATTCCATGTCACAAACGGATGATACTTTATATGTTGTTAATTTGTTCTTTAGGGAAATTGTGAGATTATATAATATGCCTAAAACAATTATTTCGGATAGAAATGTTAAGTTTTTAAATTACTTTTGAAAGATTTTATTGTGTAAGTTAGGTACTAAGTTATTATTTTTTATTACTTGTTACCTACAAACTAATGATCAAACCGAAGTAGTAAATAGAACTATGTCTATTTTGTTAAAAGTTGTTATTAGAAAGAACATTAAAATTTGGGAAAAGATTGTTTAACACATGTTGAATTTGCTTATAATCATATTGTTTATTCTACTAATAATTTTTTTTTATTTGAATTTATGTATGAATTTAATCTATTAATTCCGTTAGATTTATCTCCTTTACCTATGATTGAGAGAGTTAATTTAGATAACAAAAATAAAAAAAAAAAAATTGAATTTGTTAAGCAAATTCATGAGAAAACAGGAATAAACATTGAGCGAAAAACAGTGCAGTATGCAAAACAAGTGAACAAGAGGTGTCACAAATTGGTTTTTAAACTTGGAGATTGGGTTTAGTTGCATATAAGAAAAGACAGTTTTTTGACACAAAAGCATTTCAAATTACTTCCAAGATGAAATGACCTTTTTCATATTTTAAAAGGTATCAATGATAATGTTTGTAAGTTAGATTTACCGAATGAGTACAATATAAGTGTTATTTTTAATATTGCTGATTTGAATTTTTTTGATGTAGGTGATGATTTGAGGACAAATTCTTTTCAAGAGGAGGGAAATTATAGAAATCATGATACGACTTCAAAGAATTCAATTTAAGTTTCGATTGGTCCAGTTATGAGAACACTAGTAAAGAAGTTTAAAGATGCACTTAACGACCTGATTTAAAAAGTTTGGACTTAAGTAAATTCGTGGAAGCCCATTAAACTTAGTCCACATATCTAGTAAAGACGGATTAGTATGATTCAAATTCTAAAAAAATTAGGCCAAATCTAAATTTAATTTTAGTAAGTAAAATTGGCATGTTTAGGAGTATTTAACGTCATTTGTAAAACTATTTAATTAGTTAACTTTTCTTATTTAATTTTGATATATTGAGCCATTTAATTGGTTGATTATTTTTTATTTTAGACATGTAGGAGATGTTATTTCTAACTTTAATTAAAATGGCTTATAATTAAGGTATTTTAAAAATTTGCCTTCTAATAATTTAGGCTATAAATAGGTACTTTTGAATAAGAAGAAATCAGAATTCATTGATCAGAAAAATTGAGAATTTTTTTCTCTTTGATTTTTTGCAAAACTATTCGAATTTATCAAAAACTATTCTTGTAGTGTTTTATTAGTGACTTATCAAATGAATTTTCATCACCGTTTGTGGCGTCTATATTATATCGAGGTTATTATTTTTTTATAAACAATGGGTTGAGATTCTATTTAAATCTGATCCTAAAATAATCTTGAGTTTTTTGTTAAGTTCGGGTCTCATTATTTTTGGCGGGATTTGTATCAACTACTATCAACCTTCACAAAGAATGCTTTTATTTCTTTCACAAATTGTATGACTTGTAAGGAACTTTGGGATGTAATTTCAAAGTTATATTCATCTTAATCCCATGCTCGAATCATGTAACAAAAGTTAATTACAAAACACCAAATAAGGACATATGAAAATTAGTGACTATTTCTTCATGATAAAAAGCATTATAGATGCTTTGACTATTATAGGCAAAAGCATAAGTGAAGAAGACTTAGTAAAGTCATTCTCAATGTATTGAGTTTAGATTGCGATGCTATGGTTGTGAACATCTCTTTAAGAATCGAATACATGACCTTAGAAGACTTACATAACTCTTTATTTTTAAAAACATATTAAAGAATAACAATTCGACTAAAGGCATAAAAATTGAAGCAAACTTTACAAGAAACAACAATAAGAATGTCAACTGGAATTAGTAGAAGAAGAATAACCTAAAAGAGAAAAACTAATATCCATAAGCTATTAGAGGGGCTTAAAGAGGTAGAGACAAAAGAAAGTCAAACTTGAGTAGAAACTAGTTCAAGCTGATTTGCTAAATTTGCAATAAAGGAGGCCACTCAGTAATTGTTTATTAGTATAGGTTTAGTTAAGATTTTGAGCCCAAAAACATCAATAATCAAAGGTAATCCTTAGTTTACATCACCTTTTAAGAACTAGTAAAAGAAAGAAGGTGGTTTTTAAACAATGTATTACCAACCATGTCATAAGTGAACTCAGTAACTTTTCCACCAAAATTGAATACAAAGGTCAAGAAAAACTCATTGTAGGCAATGATAAGAAATAGAAAATCATGAACATCAGGCACGACATAATGCATACCAACAAGCAAATACTTTTAAAGCTAAAAGAAATACTTTATATACCATAGATCACCAAAACTTTCTTAGTGTATCAAAACCTATTTGTGATAACAACTTATTTGTTAAGTTTAATGACCTTGAATATATTGTGAAAGACAATAACCAGATGATACTACTATAAGGAATAGTCAAAGATGGCATTTACCTGCTAAATAACAAGAGAAAAAGAAAAGATACCATTTTAGGTAAAAAAGTCAATAAAATTGAGTCAATCATTTGGTCATCCACGTGATCAAGTTCTGATGAAAATCTTGTCTATATGTAAGAACCTTAAACCAATCAGTAAAATTCAAATTCCTCATTTCTGTGAAACATGCTAATATGAAAAAAAAAATTACAAGTTAACTTTGAAATCTAACACTTCTAGAACACAAAAGCCATTAAAAATCTTGTATGTTGATTTATGGGGACTTGTTCTTATTAGTTTTAACAATGCCTATTAATATTATCTAAGCATAGTTAGTGATCATAACAAGTTCACTTAGATTTTTTCTTTAAGAAACAAATTACAAATAGCTTAAACTTTTATTGACTTTAAAACTGAAATAGAAAATACATTGGCTTAAAGATTTTGGTGTTACAAACAAATATTGAAATTGAATTCAAACTATTAGAATAGATCTTTAGATAAATAGGTATCATTCTAAGGCACTTATGTCCATATACATTAATTCAAAATAGAGTTATGAAAAGAAAACACAAGCACATAAAAAAAAAAAGCCTAACTTTATTAGCTTAAGCAAATCTACTTATCAAATTATGGTGGGATGCATTTGAAATATTATTTTACTTACTAAACAGGCTGCAAATAGTTAATTTAAACTTCAAATCACTCTTTGAAATCATTTGTTATAAGCAACCAAACTCTAACTTTCACAAGACTTTTAGTTATGCTTGCTATCTAAACTTTATGCTATACAATCAGCATAAGTTACAAGTTCACTCCATAAAATGTACATTCATAGGCTATAGCAAAGATCACAAAGGATATAGATGCATCGATAGAATAGGTAGAATTTATATTACTATATATATCAATTTCAATGAGAATGAGTTTCCTTATAAGACAAATCCACAAAGCACATAAGGGAGTCAAATTTGCTCAAACACAAACTTATTAAATTATATTAATCTCTTACCTTTCCCTTAATTAGTCTTTAAAAGTATTAAAATAAGCATACTATCATCCAAAGCTATACTAATAGTTGCTATATTTGCTCAAAGCCATTCAACATAATCAAGCAATCCTCAAATGCCAATAGAAAGTACAAAATCCTTAAAACAAATTACTGAAACCATCCTATAAGTAAAATAAAACATACACACCTAAAATTAAGAAAACTTGGCCATAAATGTCCATCCTATGATTATCTAATCAAAAGATGAAACAAACGAGCCTAAATTGTACCATATTGAAAGAAAGATCATAAAAGAAGAACATGTACCTGAGAGTGCAGCAAAGGCAATGCTTGATAGTAAGTGGAAATAAGTAATATCTGATGAATTTGATACTTTGATGAAAAACGAAACTTAGAACCTGATACTTGTAATACCAAGTATGAAGGTGATTGAAAACAAATAGATATTCAAATTGAAATACATTCCAAATAGAAGTGTGGGAAAATATAAAGCTAAATTGATGGCAAAAGCTTACCATTAAACAATAGGCATTTACTACACATAAACTTTCAATCTTGTAATCAATCTTCAATAGTTAGAATGGTGCTATACTTAGTAGTTTACTTTAGATGGGGAATAAGGTAGGTGGATGTGAATGATGCATTTTTGAATGGCAGCCTAGGTGAAAAAGTTTACATGGAGCAATTATAAGGTTTTAAAGACCTTAGAAGACCAATACATGTGTGAAAGCTCAAGAAAGCAGTGTATGGATTCAAATAGGCTATACGAGCCTAGTATAAGAAGTTAAAGTTAACGTTGATAGGTTAAGGATTCACCAACCTAAAAAATAAACACATCAATATTCATTTCTTTAAGTAAAAAAGAAGTTATCATGGTATTGATATATGTGAATGACATTTTTATCACAGTAGATGCATTTAATCTCATACAAGAAACCATAGATAAACTGAATGACAACTTATCTTTGAAAGATCTAGGGTCATTTTATTACTTCTAAGGTCCACAACTCATAAAAAATACACAAAGTATGTATCTTAATCAAGCAAAAGACATTCTTAACCTTTTGAGAAAAATAGGGATGCTTGAGTGTAAATAATGTTTACTCCAATGACCATATGTAAATAGTTTTCAAAATATTTGAGAAAAGACTTTCGAGATGAGATATTATATAAAAGTTTATAAGAGCACTTTAATTTCTTACACTAACAAGACTCAAAATTGCCTATAGTGTAAATAAACTATGCTAATTTTAGGAGATAAAGAACATCATTTGATTGTATATAAGAGAATCATCAGATATCTTTTAAGAATTAGAAACCATGACTTATACTACTTAAAAAGTGAAAAACTCAACATGGTGGCATTTGTATATGCAAATTAGACACGAGATTTGGATGATAGATAATCAATAAATGGATATGTTATATTTTTAGAAGAAAATTTGGTTTCATGGAGTTGGAGAAAGCAAAAGACAATCTTTAAGTTAAGCACATAAGTGGAATATAGAAGCATAACATCAATAGCATCAAAATTGGCTTAGATTAACTTGTTACTAACTTAGTTAAAAGTAAAAATAGATTAAAAGACAGTGCTATGGTGTGGCAATATAAGAGCAATTTTTTTAGCAGAAAATATAATTTTCCATGGAAGGTCCAAGCATATAGAGATTGATGTCAATTATGTTAAACAAATTGGCAAAGGATAAATTGGAAATAAGATATGTT
Organism: Swietenia macrophylla; assembly: GCA_032401905.1. NCBI lineage: Eukaryota > Viridiplantae > Streptophyta > Magnoliopsida > Sapindales > Meliaceae > Swietenia > Swietenia macrophylla. Next base: position 3,189,849 of record CP135570.1, on the reverse strand, counting down.
AATACAAAGGATCAAGTTGCAGGCATATTCACAAAGACCTTATCGTGTGAAAGATTTCAAATATTAAAAGGCAAACTTAGCATATTATCTGAGAGCTAAGTTTGAAAGGAAGAGTTAAATATTAAATGTAGACTTAAACTGTCACTAAAGACAAATCAACAAGCCTTTCAATTAAACTTAGCAAATATGTAAGTGCAATTGAATCATCAATATTTATAACTAACTTTGATGAACAAGAATGCAAAAACCAGGTGACCACTTGCAAACTTGTATTCTCACCTGCATGCCACATATGCAAGGGAATGAATAAAAAATTATCAAAATATGTTAAGACAAAATATATTTATATTATTTGAATTCGAATATAGCTGTATATCTTAGGCTACAAGAACAAGCTTAGATCTGTATATATGCAATGATATCACAATGCATAGTAAGCATTTCAATGTACAAATTTCCTTTGAAAACTTGTTGCTTGTTTCTTTGAGTTCTCTTCAATTTCTTTCACAAAAATTAACTCATAAAATACTTTCATTTCATGTGATTTTTTGTTAGGTTATTTGCGTATAAAATAAAATGAAAGGAAAAAAACAAAATTGAAAATTATTCTTTTTTAAAAAATGAGTTAAAATGTTCAAAGTATGTTTAGTTAATATATACATAACTTTGCATGTTGTTAGTTGAAATTAATTTAAAAACTAAAATAAGATTCGAATCGAACATATTGTATTTAAAACAAAATAAAATACATACAACTAGCTTGAATCCAGCTAAGTACATCACTTGTATTTGTTGTTTAGTGTATGCATGCCCCTTCCCAACTCGGTAGAACTGTTATAATATATATCTGTATGTATATTATATTATATCTATATGGTTGTTGGTTTTGCTATTTTTTGAAATATAAAATTCGTAGCTTTGACTAATACATAAACAAACATGGTTGTAAGATTTTATATATATATATATACACACATATATATTATTTTTATAAAATTTTTTTTACTCTATTAAAAAATAAGGCAAGACATGATAATGACATAGCAATATTATATTAATTTATATGAATATATTGATATAAAAATTTGTATAACTAACAATACTTTTTTTAAAAAAATCATATTATTAAATTTGGAATCTTACAACCTATAATATATAATATATTATTACTACATCAAGTTGTTACTTTACACGTTTAAATTTAATTATCTAATATAAATATATTTTTATTTTTATTTCTTTATTTCTTTTTTCTTTTGAGAGTTTTGATAAGTACATATAGGGTATAATTCCAAAACTCTTGCTTAAAATGGATGATTATTATTCCTAGATTAGAGAGAAAATTATCTCCAATTCATGTTTGAGAGATTTAAGCGTGGTTTGAAATTACTTTGATACTATATGTTAAGCCTATGTTTGCTCCAAAGAAACTTTCTAACGATCTAATTCATTCTAATGTCCTAATAATGTAACTATCATATTACCCAAATTAATATTATCTAATAATATTTATCAAAAATATTAAATATGCATACTATACAATAGTGTTGCTAATTCGATACCAACTCATACGGAACTGCTTCAATAATTTTATTTAATAATTAAATAAATTATTTAGATAATTCACAAAAATATTTTATTTATCTCATTCGATATCAACTCGTAGGGAACTGCTTCAATAATTTTATTTAATAATTAAATAAATTATTTAGATAATTCACAAATATATTTTATTTATATGCATGACTAAATAAAAGAAAAAGTTTATCACTGTAAATAAAGAACTTTTACTTTCATTAATAAAAAATAATATATATATATATATATATATATATATATATATATATATATATAAGACATAATATATTCTTGATGTTGATAACATACATGATTTTTAGGACATATCATAATAGTATATATAACTAAAATAAAAATAAATTATTACAACCTTTGATTTTATATATGGAGATTCATCATCATCACCATCATCATTATTTTATAATATATTAAATTTTATATAATAATGTATCAAAATTAGATATATGATGACAATGAAATTCAAATAATACAAACTAATAATCATCATTATTATATCAAATTTAAATATACGATGACAATGAAAATCAAATAATACAAACTAATAGCTAAATCAAAGTTCAAATAAAACAAAATAAGTAGAAAATACTATGCAATCATTAAAACTTTACAATATATTATCTTCTTTTTATTTTTTATGGTTAAATATTTATCATCAAACTCATTCAAACTCACTTAAGAGATGTGAACCTTACCAGCAGCTATCACATACAATTGATTCACACATTAATAATGTTAAAAATTGTTATATAAGAAAAAACTTAATTATGACAAAAGTTGTTGGAGAGAAAATATATATATATATATAAAAATCATGAATAGAGTAATAATGTAAAAGACAACTTTAGAGTTAAAAAAGGGCAGACATTTCCTTTATTTATTGTAAGCAAATTTAACTATTTCTATCACCTAACACCTACTTAAATTTCAGTTGAGGTTTGATCTGTTTTCAAAACCCCTGATCTAACCATATGTCAATTGAGTCAAATATCATATTATCCTATCACTTACCAAAATATTCTTTATTTTTTCTTTGCATTAATTAGCTAGCTTACTTATTACTGTTAAAATTTAAATTAAAAAATAAAAATTAAATGTTGCTTATTTTACACTCCTCATTTTGTAAACATAAATTGAAAAGAAAATAATAACAAAGTGGAGGAAAATGAATCAATCTATTCAAGTTGGCAAAAAGGAGAAGAAAAATTTTTAGGTGGAATAATTATACTAAGTTAATATAGATAATACAATAAGATTATTCTATTAATAAAAAAAAATTTATTCATTGATGATATATGAAAAAAATTAAAAAATAAATTTTATTTTTAATTAATATAATAAAATAAATTTATAAAATTTATTTTTTATTTTTTATTTATTATTAATAAATAAATTTTTTATTAATTAAATAATTTTATTTTATTATTTATATTGATATAGTAATATTATCTGAATAAAAAAAAGAGAATCAGAAAATTGTTGACCTTTTAGGAGAAAGAAAAAAAGCAGGGCGTGCAAACAAACACTGTTTAGTTTTAATGATAATAATAATGGACCTGATGATCTGCCTAATTCCTTGAAAAGGTGAGATCCTTCTAAAGGTAAAGATTGCTTGCCAAGTACATAACTACGTTGCATGGACGAATGATGTGACCACTACTCATCACTTTCATTTCAACCTCAAAACAATTAAATAATCTTTCTTCAATTCCACCACTTCCAAGCATTCATCTCTGTCAAAAAACAATCAAACCCCACTTATATTTATTTTCATTTATGTAACCACATATTATAATATTAATAACAACTCTTTCTTTGTTATCTCTTATGAACCCACAAATTACAATAATGATATTGCACAACCCAAATTTTCTATCTCAAATATTCTACTCTAAGTGACATGACATTGATATGCGAGCAATGAGATGATGTTATGAATAATCTTAAAAGGTAAGATATCATATTGTATAAAAATAAAAATAAAAAAAATTGGCATACAAATTCAGAAACAAGTACATTAGTTATTGCAAGAGTTGAGAAAGAATCTTTTTCCTGGGACTAACGAAGATAAATGAGCGAATGAACGAACGACGGCTGGGGAGGAGGGGCCACCAAATGACATCTTTCTTTCTTTCTCACCCAGTCTTTTTCGTACTCTTCCAACAACATATGTTTCTGTCTTCATACTCGAAATGAATTAAGTCCCCATCCCATTTTCATCATCTCCACCTCCTCTTCTCTTCTACCACCACCACCACCATATTTGTTTCCGTCTTCTTTTTCACTCCTACTTTTTCACTAGCCCTTCCTTTCATTTTAGATCAAGAACAAAAGATACGATTCTCTTCCCTTGCTACAACCTATTATTGCCCTTCATTCTATCCCACCATGGCAAAACTGGTAGTAGAAGTTTTTGATGCTAGTGATCTTATGCCTAAGGATGGCCAAGGACCTGCTAGTCCCTTCGTAGAAGTAGAGCTCGATGAGCAAAAACAAAGGTCTCAAACCAAGTCTAAAGACCTTAATCCTTGTTGGAATGAAAAGCTAGTTTTCAACATTAATCACCTGAGAGATCTTCCCAAAAAAACCCTTGATGTAACTGTATATAATGATCCGAAAGTCGGTCATGGTCATCAGAAAAATTTTCTTGGACGAGTCAGAATTTCAGGTGTTTCTGTTGCTTTGTCCGAGTCTGAGGCGAATGTTCAGCGTTACCCAGTTGATAAACGAGGTCTTCTCTCACATATCAAGGGTGATATTGCGCTTAAGGCGTACGCAGTTCATGATGGGTCACATTTTACTGCAACAACAACTGAAGCTACTAGTCTTGAGACTGAAGAAACTACTCTGCAAGAAACTAACACCAAGTGGCACATTGATGAAGATGTTAAACTTTTTGATGAGAAGAAAAGGAAGAAGAAGGAAAGAGAAGTGAAGACTTTTCACTCAATTGGGACTGCAGGTGGGGTCCCTCCTCCTCCAGCTGCTGCTGCTCCGCCGCCAGAGTCAGCTGGGTTCCGTTTTGAAACTGATTATATGAAAGAAAGTGCTCCAGTTATTGAGACAAGAATGGATTATGCCAAAGCTGGACCAACAAATGTAATGCACATGCAAATGATCAAGCAGAATCCTGAATTCCTTTTGGTGGAGACTAGTCCACCAGTGGCAGCGCGTCTGCGTTACAGAGGAGGAGACAAGACTGCCAGTACTTACGATTTGGTAGAGCAGATGCATTACTTGTATGTGAGTGTGGTTAAGGCAAGAGATCTTCCTTTTATGGATATTTCAGGGAGCCTTGATCCTTATGTTGAAGTCAAGCTTGGAAACTATAAAGGCATCACCAAGCACTTGGAGAAGAACCAAAACCCGATATGGAAACAAATTTTTGCTTTTTCAAAAGAAAGATTGCAATCAAATTTGCTTGAAGTTACTGTGAAAGATAAGGATATTGACAAGGATGATTTTGTGGGGAAAGTTTCATTTGAGCTATCAGAAGTTCCTCCTCGAGTTCCACCAGATAGTCCATTGGCCCTTTAATGGTATAAATTGGAGGACAAAAAGGGACTTAAAAGTAGGGGATAAATTATGCTTGCAGTTTGGATGGGAACACAAGCTGATGAGTCGTTTCCTGAAGCATGGCATTCTGATTCACACGACATTAGTCATTCAAATTTGGCTAATACCAGATCAAAGGTTTACTTCTCACCCAAACTTTATTATCTTCGAGTTCAGGTCATGGAAGCACAAGATCTTGTCCCCTCTGAGAAAGGGCGAGCACCGGATGTTTATGTAAAGATTCATCTTGGGAATCAGCTCAGGGTTACAAGGCCTTCACAAATGCGAAATGTGAATCCGATACGGAATGAGGTGCTTATGTTCGTTGCTTCCGAGCCTTTTGAGGATCTTATTATTGTGTCTGTTGACGATCGGATTGGACCTGGCAAGGATGAGATTTTAGGAAGGGTATTTATACCAGTTAGAGATGTCCCATCGAGACATGAGTCGAGTAAGCTCCCAGATCCTCGATGGTTGAATCTTCACAAACCGTCACTGGCAGAAGAGGAAGGCCATGAAAAGAAGAAAGAAAAATTCTCAAGCAAGATTTTACTTCGCCTCTGTTTAGATGCAGGTTACCATGTTCTTGATGAATCCACACATTTTAGCAGTGATCTACAGCCATCATCAAAGCATCTGAGAAAGTCTAGCATTGGAATTCTATAACTTGGGATTTTGAGTGCACGGAATTTGCTTCCCATGAAGAGCAGCAGAGCTACCGATGCATACTGTGTGGCTAAGTATGGAAACAAGTGGGTTTGAACCAGAACACTCCTTGACACTGGCTCCTCGATGGAACGAGCAGTATACATGGGAATTTTACGACCCCTGTACTGCAATCACAATTGTGGTGTTTGATAATTGCCACATCAATGGAAGTAAAGATGACGCAAAAGATCAGAGGATTGGAAAGGTGAGAATTCGTTTATCAACTTTAGAAACTGATCGTATATATTGCCATTACTATCCTCTGTTGGTACTCACCCTCTGGTTTGAAGAAACATGGGGATGTTGAATTGGCTTTAAGGTTTACATGTACAGCTTGGGTTAACATGGTGACACTATATGGAAAGCCATTGCTTCCCAAAATGCATTATGTCCAACCAATACCTGTTAGACACATTAATTGGCTACGCCATCAGGCAATGCAGATGGTTGCTGCAAGACTTGGAAGATCAGAGCCACCACTCAGGCGTGAGACAGTTGAGTACATGCTGGATGTTGATTACCATATGTGGAGTTTGGGAAGAAGCAAAGCCAATTTTAATAGAATAATGTCACTTCTTTTAGGGGTTACATCTGTTTGTAATTGGTTTAATGACATTTGCAACTGAAGAAAGACAACATGCCTTGTTTACTTATTGTTTTTGATACTCGTTTGCTACCCGGAATTGATACTACCAACAAGTTTCCTCTACCTCTTTGTTATCGGACTATGGAACTATCGGTTCAGGCCGACGCACCCACCTCACATGGATACTCGGCTTTCACATGCAGACAACGCACACCCAGATGAGCTAGACGAGGAATTCGATACGTTTCCAACAACACGACCAACAGACATTGTAAGAATGTGATATGACAGGCTTCGCAGTGTAGGAGGTCGGGTGCAGACAGTGGTTGGAGACTTGGCATCGCGAGGAGAAAGAGCTCAAGCAATTCTCAGCTGGCGTGATTCAAGAGCTACGTCTATCTTCATCATCTTCTCATTGATCTGTGCTGTATTTATTTACGTTACTCCATTCCAAGTGGTGGCAGTACTGGTTGGCCATTACATGCTTCGCCATCCCTGGTTCAGGAGCAAGATGCCTTCTGTACCTGTGAACTTTTTCAAAAGATTACCATCCAAGTCAGATACGCTACTATGAAATGCTCGTAAATGTGAAGGAGATACATTTGGTAAATAAATCTACCAAAATTATAACTGCAGAATACAAATAAAAAAGGAGGGATGATGCTTTTTCATCCCTGCTCTCATCCACCCTTGAAAGAAATTCAGTTCTGCAAAATATGCATTTCAAGCACTTCTCAGAATCCACTATTTGTTTTGGGCTTCATTACATACATAATACATGTATGTATCTTTTGCTCATATAAAACTTTATTGATGTAATAATGTGTTTACTAAATAATAAGCATTGTACTCAAAATCTTGCTTACAAGAATAGCCAGTCAATGTCTAAGCAGTTCAACAACCAAATACAGAATTAAGCTCTAAAGCAAAAACTGAAGCAAAAATAATTCCATCGGTAAAACTTTTGAATCAAGGGAAAAAAACTCTGCACAAAAATGGTGCAGCAAAATTACATAAAAAGTCCTTCATTTAGATGACAATGTTCTAAATCCTAAATTAAGCAACAGGGCAACAATTGCCAAGAAGCTAAAAACCACTCCACCCGTTAAAGCCCTGTCGACAATGCCCCACTGACGCATGCTTCCTTCAAACCATTCTTGCTTTTTCTGGGATCCCACGGTAATATCAGTTTCAAACTTTGTGTCCGCGCGGTTCTTCCGATTCCTTAGTAACCACCCAATCAGATTTTGGCTGCTTCGATGATCTTCTAGCAACTTGTCAATCTTGGAAACTCTGACTTCCTCTGAAGTCATCTTTCCTCCACAGCATTCTGGTCCACAAGCACTCGGATCTGGCTCATTTGAACATGCACAAGTCTCATTTTGGCTGGAGCGGGGATAACATTTGTCATGACTAGACGTTCTCCTGCTTGAAGCTGTTTTATCATCTATTTGGTTAAGAATCTTGATCACCTCTCCAAATGCTGACCACCTTCCAACGGATGTTATCTTCACCATAGCTGAGGTACCCAGCATACTTTCTGGACCAACTACAAGCACCTGAACGTATCCCTTGGTGTGGCCAACCTTGGACAGCAAATTAACATCCAGTCAGATCAAAGTTATGAAATAGTTCATAGTTAAATATTGAAATGCATATTTAATATTTTATCAAAATTTTCAAGCAGCTCAGGATCAACCATCATAATAATGATAATAGTAGTGGTGGTGCTCGTAGTAATAGTAATAAAAGACGCCAATACTATTGGTAACAGACACTGCAAAACCTCCGGAAGCCAAAAAACAAGTTTTAGGTCCATTGGGGCAGTATGTTAAAAATCAGCCCCTTGATCTCAGCACAGGCACCCCAGTGATACGGAAGAATCTAAAAGCTGCATGGAGATCATTTAAAAATGATTCAGTCTTACCATGTGAATTCCATCAGCTGCAATTTCAGTTATCCATATTCTTTCCACCCTATCTTCCATTCCAATATATGGTGTGAAAGCTTCAAATACAGATGTCAATTCACGGCTCCGTTTCTTCACTACAGTACTTGGCACCTTTTTCATTCTTGCAGCAGGTGTCCCTGATTTCAGAAAGAAAACGAATACAGATTTGAATTAATTGGAACATTGGACAAGAAAAATATTTGGCAAATGAACAGAGATCTTATCATTACCCATTATAATAAAACTAATGTTCAATTTTTTGTTTTAATAATTCAAATTACTATTCTAATTGCCATACTCTAACTCATTTATGAGGATAGCTATTATTAATAAATTTGATAGCATGAAGTTGGTTTCTTTTCTTAAATACAAATCAATAATAACTCTATTCATTATTTAAATATGAAATGCCACTTGGATGTGAACTGATGACTTATGCCTTACAGTTTCATTATCACAGCACATCATCATTTTTCATTTTGCATCAAAAATAAATCCGCTATAGGTTGAAATCTTTAGAAAGATGGTAACTATTAACTATATCACATATAAACTTAAAAAAAGAGAGAATGAACGATGCTATATGCTCAAGGTGGAGGTATTTCCCAGCCATGTGTGTTTTAGACAAATTACTAGAAGAAAGTAAATAAAGACTTTAACGTGGTCTGAGGACAAGTGCCTAACAGGATGTCTAAAGTGGGGGCAAAGCTGATTTACTTTAACTTCTGCGTTTCACCATTTGTTTCTTTACAACTTTTCTTATTGCAATCATGTTACCTAATAAGCATGCAACTATATTCAGCATGCAGCATACATGTCCGCTTCATTTTTCTCTCTAGTGGAAGAAAATTAAGCACTTCAACAGTTCATCAGGGTGACCATATTCTAACTGTGCTACAAGGTCTTTGGACAAGTTTCTAACAGAATGTCTAAAAAAGGGACAAGGCTGATTTACTGTATCTTCATTTTACCATTTGTTTCTTAACAACTTTTTTATTTATTGCAACCATGTTAACTAATAATCATGTAACTATATTCAGCATGCAGCATACATGTCCACTTCATTTTTCTGTCTAGTGGAAGAAAATTAAGCACTTTGACACTGTGTGACTGTATGACAAATAACCAAGTTCATGTAACAGGAATTTATAGATGCTTCAATGCTGAATAAAGGTGAAAATTGCATGGCAAATTGATTCCTTCAAATTGGTACATTTTGCATTGCCAAGCAAACAATGAAAATCTACAAACTCAGTTCCAGCAGAGGAAGCACTTGCATTGGCAACAAAAACTAAGAATTTGTAGTAATAAAAGAATTGGGATTTTTCAAGAGAAACCAACATAAACTTCATCAAAGTAGAACGTAAGGTACAATAAATTTTCACCCATAGTGCATTAGAATCCAACTTAAAGGTGATATTTTACAATATTAGCTAGATTCAGCAATTCCAAACCAAATAGAATTTCAGTATCTATTTGCTTTCATGTCCAAAGCCATGGATATCAACTTGATTAAATTCCTACATCCCCTAGCATTTTGGCAGCATGGAAATAGCTTGTTCAAAAACTAACAGATGTCTTCCTGAATCCCCAAATCTATATTGTAGTAATAGACTTCATTTGACTCAATCATAGAATGCAACTTGCCAAAACTTCATGGGATCATTCTAAATTTATTAAGGATGTGCACATGCAGCCTAGATAAAATGCAAAAGGAAAGTTATAGGACATAAATTCAGGACCAAAGAAATTTTCTTAATCATCCACCTATTCTGTGTTCAAGGAGCCGAGAACTTTCAAGATCACGGGTAATTTCACTGAGAAAAAGAGTTTCATATACATTAAAAAGAACTGAGTATTGAAGGATCTGACAATTTATCATGGTTATGGTTTCAAAGAAGAATAGCTTCACACCTTCAGAGATGCTACAGCACAGACAAAGGTATGGATCGGGAGAAAGAAGAAAAATACAAACAAATAGAGTACGTATTAGGAAACTGAAATGAACAATAAACTATCATAACCAGATTGGTCATGAGCTCCTACAAGATATAAATGGAACTACTTTCACATACCCCTCAGAACATATCTTTCGTCATTCAAAAAAAAAAAAGGAGTTTCTTGGCCAAAATATAAGTAAAAATTTCAAAGAATTTGTTATTTCTATATGGATAAAATTTTGGTGCTATCCAAATACAAGCATGCCATACCTGGCCTAGGATAGAACTGTGAAATGTGAACTTGGGAGAACTTGTACTCCTTGATGAGGCTAACAGTTTGAGCGAAATCTTCATCAGTCTCACCTAAGCAGCACAAAAGTAATAGTGTTACTTCCGCTAGCACTTTTGAAGTAAAACACTAAACTAAAAATCCCAGAAGTTCCCACACTACTCCCAATGATTAGCAAATCATACATAAAAAATTCCAATTATCAATGCTAACGCCAGAAGGTTATTACACAAAATAGACCCACATCTTAGTTGTTTTAAGGTCACTGGTAACCTTCAACTTCAAAACTTATAAGATGTCAACAAGAAAATGTAAAAAGATCATTCAACATGGATCACTATAAAAAAGGAACCATGAAGAACATTGATGCAGATACTAACCAGGGAATCCACAAATAATATCAGTTGCAATCTGCATCCCAGGCACAAGTTCAGTCAAGGTATCTACCACAGTCCTGAAGTCGCTCACAGTATATTCCCGATTCATTGCCTGAATGGGTTAGAGCAGTCATAAAACTAAGAGAACATCATGTGACAAGTTCTCAAGGCATATATCTCTTATTATACTTTGAGAAAAATGCAAAACAAGACAAAGTGAAGTGAATTGATGAGCAACAAAATCAGAGTAACCAGTGTGCCTTTTTTCTTTTTTTATAAGAAAAGATACACTTTTTTTTAACGTGGAGGAAAGAGACACCTTTTTTTAAAGATGGAGAAAAAAGACAATGTTTTGACTTACAGTCAAGACAGCATCACTCCCAGATTGGACCGGTACGTGAAGAAAAGAGTATACACATGGGTGACGCAAAACTTCTGCTATTTCTTTCAAGTGCTCAAGAATGAAAGGGGGATTTGTCATCCCAATTCGAAGCATCGTGCTTCCATCAGGAGGTAGTTCCGCAATAATAGTGTTCAATAAAATTGGAAGGTTAACCCCAATGTCACGACCTACAAATTTTCAAGACAATGAGAACTTTTTGACAACTCATGTAAGTAACTCCTCCATTTAACATCACAGGTGAATCTCAATTTAAAACATTAGCTTGAGTTATATAATAACCTCTTTAATCTAGTGCCAAAACCCTATGACCAAATAAATAATGCGACTTTATTTTCAGGTCTTAAAGCTTAGGGTGACAAGTTCACAAATACATCACAGAATATTCTTTTATGTGTTAAGAGAAAAATTGAACACAGGTTCCTAGTACCAATGGGGTTTTGTACCAACACGCATGATAAGACCTCTTCACATTATTAAATTAATTAATAAATCTGCTGTGACAATGCTGAAAATATTTCAACCAGAAATCCTCTAGAAAGAAGATATCTCTGAAGAAAAGATATGCACATACCGTATGCTCCAGTATCTTCACTGCTCAACCATATCTCCTTAACTCCATCCTCCATAACAGTTCTTACACGACCAACCTGCAGAGCAGAACTTCAAAATAAAACTATAGCCAACTAAAATAAAGTATTATGTCCATGCTACAATCTTACAAGGCTGTCAACAGTGTAGCTCCCCAAATGGCCACGTGCATGCTTTGTCTTGCAATAAGTACAAGCACCTAAACAACCAACATTGATTGGTAAAATCTCAACGAACTTGTTCCTCCTCACCTATAAGAAAAATTAGGCTCAATTCATTTCAAGAGAAAGAAATATAATTCCATCTCTGGTCCAGTAAATGATTCCAGAAAATTGTAAAAATACACTTGTGACATAAGTTGTAATTGCAAATAAGTAATGATGGGCCAGAAATGGTTCCTAAGAACTCCCAGACACAAAGAAATGGCAACAATGCAATGCAAATTTATGGGTGATACCTTCGGGAGGTCGAGGGTTGGCAATTTCTTGCGGTGTAAGAGCCGCACCTCATGACCTTTCAAAGTCTCTTCTACAACTTCAACAACACGGTCAATTTGCTGGACACCAACAATACTGACCCCTTCTAGTGCTTTCAAATCTCGACTTCCTTGAGGCACACACCCAGCTACAACCAGGGGCTTTTTGGCACTCTTACATTTTGCTATTAAAGTGTCCATAGCAGACTGACTGGGCGATTTCACTGTGCATCTGTTTCAGGTAATATGAGTTATAAATACAATAGTAATACCTGTTCAAATATTTTGCCATGCTGTATGCCTGTTGCTTAAGCACAGGGAAAACCCCAATAGAGTTTATACACAATGCACCACTAATCACTGCTATCCAACTGCATCAAATTCATACCCTATGAATACTAAGTGCATAAGATAACATGACAAGTTGTGATCCATCATTATTTGAACAAATATTGTGCCATCACAAATATTGCACTGTTCTTATCAACACATATAAGTTAGTAACTGAAAACAAAATTTATAAAAATTAAAAAAAAAGAGAGAGAAAAATAATAAAAACAGAAAGAAATTTAAAAAAAAAAAGGTTGACACTCACGTATTAATGAGCCATAGGTCTCCCTTCTCGGGATTGTCAGTTAGTGCATAACCAAATGCTGAAAGCTGACCGGCCATGTACTCACTGTCACTCTGACATGACAGCAAAATGCAATAAGCAACTTGAAAGAAAGAAATGAAAATCATGCTAATGATGCAAAGTAGCTACATTTAACTAACGAGACCAGAAGTTCCAAAAAGACGTAGATAATAATTTGACCAGTAAATTCTGGAACATATATAAACTATATACAAATAGGCCTGCATAATTTCACCTAGGTTAAAAAAAAATGTTATAATTAAGCATAAGTTGGTGCATGTAATTGTGATACTTTCAGGTCTAGAATATTCAACAAAATTGTATCCTGTTATTTGAAAAGGTTTTCCTGCACTTGTTTTTTCACCACAAATGCCCCAACTGTCTTTCAATAATCATTTCCATAAAAATTGAAGAAAAGTACTCCCCATACTATACCAGACAAATTATAACAAACGGGTTCTGAAACAATCAAAAAGGCACATGCTCTATGGAAATCTGAAGCATATCCTGGCATGAAAACACAGCATATGAAATAATATATCATATCAATTGTTTTTTGGACTTCGCATATCTACACCATCATTATTTTGTCTTTCACTTACAAGGAGGCAGAGGATTTTGCGTAACAAAATGGTATAGCACCACAATCACCAAACCAATGATAAAATTTACTCAAGCAGTCCTAAAACATCTGAGAAAGCAAACCACCGTCGCGCAAATTCATCCTTGATTTAATTTGCCATGCTTTGTTTAATATTTTTGAAACAACTTAAACCAAGCCTAATGAGTAATGGAGGACTGTGATGTGTTGACTGTCAGCAAGAAATTATAGCAACATCTGATAGCAGAAACTAGCCAAACGCAACTAGATTGGAAAGATTGTGTTTATCCTGAGCGTTTATCAGAAAAAAGCAACAGAAATTTTTATGGAAATAGTGCCATGAGACTTCATTATGTCACAACATTAGTGCTATCAGACTATGTTAAGTCCTTCAAACTACCCGGTTTCAATTTCCAAACAGTGCCATGCACAAATGAAACTTAAGAGATGATTTGAGTGTTTGATATGGAATAACCTGCTCTTCCCCAAACCTCTACAAAGGCTCAACCTTGTTCACGAAATATGGAGGTAGGGCATTTCCATACAATATGCATACCCTCTGGTCAAAAAAGCAGTAATTAAACCTACAGCTAAGCTAACAGATTAAACATATAATATCATCCTATACTTACAATACTAAAAATCTTTGGGTACTCCTGATGTTGGACTCAACTTCACTATTAATGAATATTGGGTTTTTATCCAACCATGCACCAGAAAAAACTCCTAAATTTTTAATTCCTAGGCCTAATACTAATAAAAAATTCAAAAAATCTCAGAGAAACCGAGAACTCTCGTCCTGTTAAGAGTTAACATAGTAAAAAGTCATGTATGGTTAGTAAACTTCTCAGTATATTAGCAACTTCTCATTAAATAATTACAGGCTAATTACAGAATGAAAAGCAATCACAGTAATATAGAGAAAAGAGTAGCCTTAGAAGTATAAAGCGCGAATAAATGCTGAAATCCATTTTTGCATAACCCATATTAGGGTTATGATGGAATGGAACAAATAACTACCTGGTTATGTGAGCATCCAAAAGTCTTGACATATATTGTCTACAAAAAAACAAAAAAAAATAAATATAAATAAAATGTACAAACATGAAATAAGATTAAAAAAAAATAATGAAGAAAGGAGGGTACCTGAGTTCCAGGAATTGCTGGAGAGAGAGGAGTAAGCGGATCAATAGTTTTGGAGTGTTTGGTGTTACCAATCGGTGGTTGGTTCTTATTCTTCCTAGGATTAACTCCAACAGCATTGATTGGTAATCTGTAACCAGGAGGAGCACCGCCACCTCCATTTCCAGCCAACAAATCTTCTATGTCTTCCATTTGCGAATTCGGGCAAAGGCAGCACAAGATTTTAAACCCAGCTGCAAGAAACAGAGAAAGTTAGGATTCTATGTCTTTCTAATGATTTTGGATTGAAATTTAGGCCAAATATGCACTAAATTCCTCCGAACTGTGATTGTGATTGTAATGTGATGGCGGATGAAGTAGAGAAGCAAGCGAGCGTACCCAGGCAGAGAACCAAGTCGACTACTGCTTAAGGCTTAACCCTGGCTGGACTGAAATTTAGAAAAAAAAATAATAAAAACAAAAGTCCATCATAATTACGGTCTTATTATTTTTAAGAAGAAAAAAGTTTATAGAAAATAAAATAAAAAAATTAACCGAAACAACACTTTTGCTGATTCATTTGTTAAATTAGTCATTTTTATAATTTATTAATTAAAAAAATTAAAAAATATATAAATTAAGATAAGAATAATCCCATAATCAAAATCATAACCCAATTCTTCTCTCTCACATTTATTTTCTATCTTCCTTTATTTCCCAACACTAGGGGAACTTGAATGGGTGGAAACATTGGAAAATTTTGACAGAAAGTGGAGGGGTGGCCAGTGACCGAAAAGTTGACATATTATGAAAATTTTTAAAACATTTTGTAGTTCACAAAAATTTAGTGGTTCATTTGAAAAATGACAGCCATAGTGTCAAATATCAAATGGTCACTGTAATTTTATAAATTAATGAATGGTAACTAAATAATTTAAATTTGTGCATATCAATCCCCACTAAATCGAGTTCTTTTTACTGTACCAATATGTAAGATTTTAAAATAATTTATTATTATTCACTAATTTCATAAATATGAGGGTCTATTCAAAATTTTGAGAGTTAGATCTAATTGAAAATTTTCATATTAGTTATGCTTGTGACCGCAACTCAGCAGTCAATTTCAATCCCTAGCCTTTGTGACCAAAACTCTTCGGTCACAATGAGATTCGGTCACAGGCTTTTATGATCGAAACTTCACTGTTGGTCATCCTTGCATAACGGAAGGTGGGATCAAAACCCTTATTTGTCCATCGAACTCTAATCTGTCTACAATTGATCCCAACTTTACATTTTTTGTTCGGACAATAGTCTCCCTAATCACCAACAAAACCAACTCAAAACTTAACAGAATACAAATACCAATGTCAAAACATAATTTTATGACACTTTAACATCAATTTCATAACTTCTTTAAATAAAAACTCAAATTTTCAATCAACAAACACCATTTTTTTCCAACAACAATAAATCAAAATACTAATCAAATTATATATTTTCGATCTATAGCTTCCTCTCATTGCCGAAAAATACTTGAATGGGAGAAAAAAGAAAAAAATAGATAAAATGAATGAGAGAGAGAAGAGTTAGGTTATTACTACAACTTAAAAGTCTTACACTTAAGTAGAAGTTATTTTTAAGTAATAAAAACTCAAGAGTCCCAATGTCGATCCACAAAAAAATTAGTTATATAAGTCTAATTGTCCAATTATCCAAGTATTATGAGAATTTTATTAAAGTGCTAGATTTTAGAATGAAAATTTAATATTAATAAATATTAAGGCTTTGAGATTTACTTTGGAGAAATTTATAAAAATTATTTTTGATATTTTTCTTTTTTAAATCATTTACTTGGAAAATGAACATTTAAGTATATGAAAAATACCTTTTTAAGAAAGGGTAAGAAAATAAAAGATTAACTTTCAAATTAATTTGTGAAAAACTATAACTTATCTAACTTTTTAGATGTAGAAAATATACAAGCATTCAATATACCATTTGTTAACAATTAATCAACCTCTCTAACAATTCTAAATGCTTTTAAGAAATACAATTCATTCAATTGAAAATTTTAACATTGAAGCACAAATCACAAATTAAATAATAAAAATTACAAACTCAACAAAACTTCACTGTTAACCCTAAGTAAGAATTAAGAAATACATTGTAAGAAAAAGAGTGAAATAAAATATGAAAGAAACTAAGATCTAAGGATCTAAAGATATAAGGATGTCTATATGTAAAAATAGAACACCTATTTATGAGAAAATAAGAAGTAAAATGCCAAACAAGTTGGCTAAGGTTTGTCAAAGAAATTGGCTAAAATTAGGTGAGTGTTGGAAGACTTTCTTTCACATACACTTAAATGTTTTGGCCAGTTAGTCAGTGATATGTCTGAATTTTGTCTCTAGTTAAACATAAAAGTTGTAGATCATTGTCCTGCTTTCTAGAACATCTTTGATCATCTTATTTGGATATGCATTTTGCAAGAGACAGCTCAAATATAGAAAAGCTTATCAGGTTAGACCATGGCCACATTTTGGTTCTGTTGAAGTCCAATTTTGTCCACCCAAATGCTTGAACTAGTCTTACTTTTGGCTACAATATTGTGAAGCAATCTATCCATGATTTATTGGTTTAAGAATCACACCAATTGGACTTTCGAATTGAATGATATGGTCATTATATGAAACCTTTGCAAAATTAATTATTTTTTATGAATTAAACCAACTATTATTTTGAAACTCAAAGATAAAATAAAATATTTATTTTAGAAAATTTAATAATACTTTTAAATATAAAATGATAATATAAACTTTTAATAAATGTATACTTTTAAGTATTCATCATACCCTTTAACTAGTTTATTACTAATTCCTAGTAATTATAACAATATCATTTTAAAAATGATTTACAAAATTTACATCAAAAATGTTTATCATCCTTCTTTTTTTGATCTTACTTGAATAAATGAACTATCCCTTGAAAGGTTATTGTTTATGCGCTAGGCATCAATTAGCAAAGTGATTAATAAATCTTCTTATTGTGCTATTTCTGATTAACACATAATTATAAGGCTTATTTGGAAAAAAAATGATTTTTATTCTAATGTTCCACAAAAGTAAACATCTTTAAGTAAAGGTCATTCTAATTTTTATTTTATTTTATATTTTATATATTTTTTTTGAAAAACATAAGGCATCCTTAACTGATGTAACGAGCTTTAGGCCAATAACTCCTAGACCAATTGGCCTTAGGGTATTAGGTGTTAAGACACCTCTTTAAGCTTAATTACTCGAGTTGAAAAGATTATGAAATTATTTACAATAAAGCTTTATATTTTATGCGAGCATTTGTTGCTGACTAGGCAAGAAGCCTGGTTACTGAGTAAAAGCTTACTTAGAGCCCATTTTTTTTTTTTAAGAATTTCTCTTTCCCTTAATTGCTACATTTGGCAAAACGAAAAAATATTTCAACAGTCTAATTTGCCATATCAAAGGTCAAAGTGTGCATATAAAAGAAGGTTTATGAATCTATATCAAAGGTTAAAGTGTGCATATAAAAGAAGGTCAAAGTGTGCAAATAATAAAATTCTATAAAAAATCAAATCACAAATAGAGTAACAAATCCAATTTTTGCTTTTTACCACTTTTACCTAACTAATCTATTCATGCCATTTTTAAATCTTGTTTAAGAATAAATTCTTACAATTACGTGAGCAATTGATCAGCAGTTGCAATAGAGATGAGATTCGTCTAGCCATAAGTGACATGAATTTCTATTTCATAGCTTGATCAAGAAAAATAACAAACTATTAAAGAAACCATTAATATTTAACAAATTTATGGGTTTTTGGTGATGTTCATTTGAAACAAAGTATGTAACTTGAAAAATATCTGCTAAGGTCTCAAAGCCACCCAGTAAGACAATAAAAGCATATGCATTGATGATCATTCTGGTAATTCGCTCATGTATAGATAAACCCTTTAGCTCTTTTACAACTATTTTTCCAATTATATTGTCTTCAGAAAAAGCACTTGGAATGACACCTAAAACATGGCTTCTTTTAATATGTGCAGCTGTTGACATAACTCTCGTTAACCCAAGGTTATCTCCCTTATATACTAAATGCAATTTTTATTCAACTAAAACTTATCTCAGGTTGTTTGCTGCTTTTACAAACTTTACATTTTTATTAGGAATAATTTCGCAAAATACACAAATATTTTTGAATTGATTAGTTGAACTCCTTCCATTTGTACAACTTTCTAACCCTTTGTGAGTGATCAAGATTAATGTGCATATATAGAGGGTGAGGTACTATTTATATATCTCAAAATGTTAATGCAATAATAACACCTATAGGGGTAGGCTAGCTACTATTAGAAAATTTTTGAATAAAAAACATAAAAATTTCAAAAATAACAACAAAGCATGCATATGTATAGGCTTCCCATCCAATTTTCTTATAAATTGACAAACATAATCTTTTAAAGTAAGATTCTCAAAACTATAACATTTGTGTTCTTTTCAAAATTATATACATAAACTAAGAATTTTCTGTTGTATATATCCACTAGGATGCATCTCAAGAGTAAATAAGACATTGTCTAAAAACTCCTTACTCAGTCCATCCATAATGAATTGTATTTTATTTTCTCGATTCATAGATACCATTTCTAAAGCATAACACTACTTTTTACCAGTCTCTCAAGCACATTTATGGCAAACATGTAACCATTTTGCTCTTCTTTTTTTAACATAAGAACTTTACCTAATCTAAGCGTGCAGGAAATAATAAATTAGAAATTTCATTTTCTAATCAGACCTTTGCTTTAATTATCCAATGCACATCCTCCGGAACACCTTTGTACATGAGCATTCTTAATCTTTCATGCTTAGCTTAGTATATTTTTGTTAGAATATTTTTGGGAAAAAAAGAAAAATAGTTTTGTAAATTACAAAGTATAAAATTATTAATTCTTAGCTTAGAAAGGATTCTCATCTCGTGGTTGTGTTTACCTTATTAATTCAACATTGTTCTTTTAATCTATTTTTGCCTTATTCAACTAGAATTGTTAAATAAGGTGCAACCGTAACTTGCTTAATGGCTAAGTGTAATTCTAATGACAAATTAGAGATTATGATTTATCACAAGGCTAAATCCAAATCACATGCCACCTAAACATCTGCACAGGCATTGACAGACATGTACACAACATTGACTATTGACCACAAATTGTGCATTCCATTATCATTCCCCTGCACATGTTGCACAATGTTGATATTCAAGTAAAATGTGCCCTAGCCTTAAGTATTAATTGCAATTGCTGCATAAATTATATTACATGAGGTAAAGTTAATTAAACACACAAAACAAGTACACATCACTACACTTGTGCACAATTGTATTGTAATGATTATCAAAAGTTAGATATTAGTGTTAGATAGGACACCAACTAGTGGGCCATTATAGACAAGCATTTATCAATGTGATGCTAACAAAACAAAAAATATTATAAGTTAGTAGTAATTTATGTGGTTAGCTATAAAACTAGTATAAAAATGCTCAAAACTATTTAGGTACATTATTTTTTTTATTTATGACATGTATAAAGTATATCATGCATATAAAAATATTAAACCGAGCATATATTCATTCAATCGACATTAAATCTAGGCATGTGATGTTATAAATATTTTATATATCATTTATTTAATTTCTTGATTTTATATTCTATATAAATTTAGAAATCACTAAAACCTT
Source organism: Swietenia macrophylla (assembly GCA_032401905.1). NCBI lineage: Eukaryota > Viridiplantae > Streptophyta > Magnoliopsida > Sapindales > Meliaceae > Swietenia > Swietenia macrophylla. The sequence continues at coordinate 3,169,257 of CP135570.1, read as the reverse complement.
AGAAAATGGCAAAATTGAAAATTTCATAAAGTAGCAAGGTTATTTTAGGATTTTTCTCATTAAATCAATAGTAAATTAGCAATTTTATAACTTATTAAGTTAAAAAAATAAATTAAATTTTACATTTAGGTCCTAATTGATATGATTGAATTTAACAAAGTAGAAATAAAAAATTTTGACTATGTAAACCCACCATGGCCAACGTTCTCTTCATTTTAGCCTTCTCCAAAATTGTACAAGTTTCTACCAAATTTTCTCATCTTCTCCATTTATTCCTTTTATCTCCCACCATTGATAAGCTATTAAAATGCTTTAGAAAAATTGTAAAAAAATCTTATAGCCATTAGATCAAGTGACAAACACTTAGAAAATCATTTAGCTTAAATTAGTTTTTCTTCAAAGGAAAATTGAAAGAAAATACAAGAAAGAGAATTTTAAGCTTAAGAGACCTTCAGTAAATTTCTTGCTCATTTTCTATGTTTAGAATCATATTAGAAAATTTTGATTTTGAACCTTAAAAAACTAGTATGTGTATGTATATATTTTTAATTGATTTATAATGAAATTGATGCTTATGTGAATTATGTTAAGATATGTATGTGAACATATCTTAATATTTAAATAGATGTGAATTTATATTTGATTGTAAGAAGGAAAAAATTTAGCAGTATGTATATATGAATATATCATAAATTTATATATGATTTGAATTTAGTTAAAATGATTCCTAAACTATATTAAATAATTTTAATACATGAGAATAAAATTAAATAAATGCTTAAGGTATAGAAAAAAGTGTGATATAAATTGTTATTAAACTATATAAGTTATAAATTTTAGAAAATTATAGCTATGTGTGATTGAAAATTTAGAATTAGTAACTATTTGACACTAAAATTTAATATATAAATTTCTTTGCCTTTGATTTACAATAATATGCATATTTGATAGTCATTGTGTGTTTAAAATGGTGATATATAATGTGCAAGATTCTAGAATTAAATGGGTAAAAATTTGGTGAGAAATGAAAGTACTAATACTAAGTGTAGTGAAACTTGTTTGTAGCATAGTTTGGTGTAATGAATAAAATTATGAGTTAATATTAATGCCCCGGTAAGTATTGATTGAGAACATATGCATCACGTGCATTACATTAGGGATCATATTTTTATATTTTTGGTATATTAATACTACATATATACAAATCTTATCTAGGACCGATACAAGAATAGAAACTTTGCTTAACAAGGGAATTAACTTTAAGAGTGATTACTCTTTTATGAATAGTGAGTAGATAGATGTATTTTTAAAGATTTTTAATGATATGAATTTAAATATTTTACGAATAAAATTTATTTTAATATTTTTTGATAAAATAAATTTAAATGTTTGATTGTTTTATAAAATTTAGGTTTATGAATTGCTTTATAAATATGGATTTAAAAGTTAGAATAAAAATGGATTTATACAAAAACATGGTTTAAAGATTGTGTAAGTTATTTGTAGGCGTATGATTTGATGAGTATAATGTGGAGGTATATTTATAATTTCATGATTTAAGACTTGGTATAAGTGCTTCAAGACTTGGTATAAGTGCTCCATGGGAGTGAGTTTGTGCACAGATATATGTTTGTATTTACACACACACACACACACACACACACACACACACACACACATATTTCTAGCCTTATTAGAGAAATGGGTAAGGGAAAGGTTACCCATTTCTACCTTTATCGCCTAATGTGGAATAAAGAAGAGATTACTACTGAATATCATTGGTATCCAATACTTACCTTTTATTCATGCCAACACTAACAAGTGAGCTCAGTGATTTAATTTTTACATAAGTATGTAAAATAACTCGTTAATGAATTTTGAGATGTTAATCAAAAGGTCACTAATAGATATCTTAGGGATAATTTTTGAGTGAGCCTAGATTTTTGTTAGAGATATACCCTAGAGCTAATCGTGTTATTAGGTTTGAGGATATTATTTTTTTGTATATATTTTTTATAATTAGTTGTAAAAAAGTTTATAATTAATAAAATAACAATTATTTCATTTTGCAATTATTTAGTTGTTATTTAATTACATACATAATAAGATCTTATGATATATTATGTGTCGAGACTCTATCTGCAAAAAGTTATAGATTTTAATGTAAAATCTTTCATTTAAATACATTTAAATTTGTTCTTGATTAAGATGATGTCATTAAAGATAGTGATATTATATAACTGGCATGTTCAGTTGCTGCCACTGATTAGTATATAATACTAAGAATTAGGTGACAAGTCTCATACTGCAAAAGCATGAACATGGGTAATACATTAAAGAATGTGTTGTTGAACGTGACCAAATGTGACAAAATATATGAGTGATTTTTAACCGTCAATGATTTGTCATATAGCTATACTAGTGTACTAGTAGTACTTTGACCTAAGATATTACGACTGTCCTCTGCACTGAGGCACATCGTTCAGTTGTGTATATTGTACTGGACTAGTCTTGCCTAGTGAAAGAAGCTTGATGGTAATGTATTCTTATTGTATGACGACATATAATGATCAAAAATGGAATATGCTAGTTTAGATAATTAAGTTTAAGATTTTAGGTGGGAATGTTATACATGAAAATAAAATCTCTTATCAAAATACTTAATATCTAAAAATGAATTTTGTGAATATACAAATCTTGTGTATGATTAAATTCTTGACCTTATAATTGAATTAGAGGTCATTTCATGACTAGCACTCGATTAAGAGTTAACAGTGGAAGGAGTTTACTATATACAATTGTCACTATATGGGTTTATTTAGAAATATATTTTTTATATTCTAGGGGGTTATAACATCTTATTAGAGATCAATCATGGTCATTGGGATCTTTGATTATAATAAGTTGTATCAAGTAATACAAAAGAAATCATACAAGCTCATGTCCAATTCATGGTGAATCCAAAAGATCATACGCAATAACCTGTTAAATGACGATAAATAAATAAATATTATTAAATTAGTTAATAATATATAGTGTTAATGAATACTAAATGGCACCAATAAGTTGATCAAAAGGCAATTTTATTTTTTAAATATCAAGAATAAATTATCCGATAATAATGCGCTAACACCCATTAGATCGTAAAGTATTTTGGTAATATATTAATACTGTAAATATGATTTTTAAATATGTGAGAGACTCGTTAATATATTATTTGATTTATATTTAATAAATATTATTATAAATTAAATTAATACTTGTTTGACAAGTGATACCATAAGATGTTGTCAAGTATTTAAATCAAATAAATCTTTGCTTGACAAATAGTAAAATCAAATGTTAGGTGTTAAAATCTTTCTAATGCTTATCGATTATGATGCAAATCAAGGGTGTGGATTAAAACGCCCTAAAATTTATGTATTAAATATTTTGAAATATTTAATCGAATACTTGTTTGACAAAGTGGTGCTATATAAAGTAGCTAAATGTCAAAATTTTATTAATGTTTATCAATAATGATGGAAATCAATGGTACATTCTTGATTTTATTATTAACATTAATATTGTTATTTAATTGTTAAGTAAGTTGATGAAATCAAAAATTTTAATAAATGAATTAAATTTCATAAATTTTGGAATCTACTAATGAAATTTTACTGAGCTTACTTTCATTAATGTATATTGATTCATGTGTAAGTATAAACAAAAAATAAAAAAAGAGAAGAAGAGAAGAAATTTCAAGCACCACAAGGGAGAAAGAAAAGAAAATAATAAAAAAAGAGAGAAAAATTATTTTCTCTAGTATTTTCTTAATTCTTGATAGTTAGGAATAATTTCTAATTGCAAAAAAATTGTTCTAGGCATGTTAAAACTTGTAATAGTTGTTGTATTACAATCCAAATCAAACCTTCCATCACTTTAACTAAAACAATTATCAAAAACCAATGTGTGGATATGTTTAGAGGCAATTAGAGATGGTTCGCTTATCCGAATATCTTTATATTATATTTATTTAAATTTTGCATAATATCTATTAGGATTTATCAAAAAAAAATTTCGTACAACTATACGATGATTGTAGTTTCTAGTATGCGAAATTGGATTCTTAACAATTTATACTAGAAAATTCACAGATGCTATATGAGAATATTTTTGGATAACTTGTTTAAATATGAGTGAATAACTAAAATATTATGAATTGCTATATTTTAAAATATTATATTTTTCTTTTTGTATTAAAATTTTAGTTCACTGTAATCTATTTATTCACTAAGTTATTATTCACTATTTTATTTTTTTAAAAAAAGTTTCAGATTAGACAATTCTAAAGAGGTCATAGTTTACTCCTTGAGCAATTAACTTTATGGTGGATATTTTGTTAGAGAACTATTTAGGTATACAGTATTCTTTGTGACTATGTATAAAAATATTATAGAACAAATTGAAAAATTTTGTAACATTAATGGGTTATTAAGATATTTTTTTGATAAATATTATATAGTGTTATCTAGTTTTAGGTATACATGATATTATAAACCTCACATATTCGTAGGAGTTCTAGTAGAAGGTAATTTTGGCTAGTGTGTGACAGTTGTTACGTACTCGAATATATAGATTAGAGCGTGATATTATAAAACCCAGACTGTAATAATATATTACTTACTAAGCCTCCAACCAAGTACAATCATTCAATATTGCGAATCTATTGCACTGTGTAAGGGTGAATAACTTTTATTTGGATCAGTTTAGAGCAACAATCTAAATCAATCAAAAATCGTCTATTTTAGTTAGAATGAAACTGATCCAAACTAATGGTAAAAGATAAACCAATTTAATTCAAACCAACAATTGCTAGTTTAGATCGGTTTAGTTTGTCAATTTGAGTATAAACCCAAAATATTAATATAATTAGAAGGCCACAATCAACTGAAAAATATACAATAATTTTTTTAAAAAATTTTAAATAATTTTCATAAAACATTTATTATCTTTTTATTATTTCACTACAATTTTTGTTTGTAAAAAATCAATCATTTAATTTGTTTTATAAAAATTATAAATATTTTTATTATTACCCAACAAGTAATCTCTAGAATTATACCTATATGCTTTTTTTTTTTTTTTGTCACCAAACAAGTGAAATATGAATATGAATTATATTATATATGAAATCTAAAACAAGTAATTTTTTTAAAAGACTAAAATCTTTAAAAAAAAGTATGACATTAATTATTTTTTTATATTAATAAAAGCCAATACAAGTAAATAAATTAGATTATAAACTTTTGTAGATTCTTTAATTGTATAAAAGAAATTAGATGATTGATATTATAAAACTAAAGAATTTAATTTTATAAATTAGATGGATAAATTTTTTTATTTATATAATTTCTATAGAATAAAAGGTTAATATAAAAAATTATTTACTCTTACAATTTTTATGAAAAAATATTTTAAGTTTAAAATTTTTAAATTTTTTTAAGTTTAATGGATTGGTTTGGTGTAGACCAATTGCACACCAAAAATTGAACTAATAATTGTCGATTTAACTTCTTCAAACTAAAATTAATCTAATATATTTTAAAAATGATTCATATTATCGATTTAGATCTATTCAATTTGGATTTGTCCACTTTTAGTAGTGTGATGTGCACCACTCTCATATTTGTAGACGTATGTGGATTTTTCATCCACTACATGACTTACACGTACAATTCTTTTGGTATAAATGGTATTAATATACGTTTATTACTTATGATACCTTAGCGATGGCCTAATTGCTAGCCTCTATGTAATCTTTAAATAAGATTAGTCCAAGTTGCTCAATGTTTAAGGCCCTTTTTATATATCCTACCAAATTGACTTTATACATTAGCCAAATTTCTATATATAACATGATCGCATAATTAAGGTGGTTGATGCAAAAATATATTCACCATATATTGCAACACAATTTACACATAGAATGACATATATTATAATTATAATTGTTTTATGAAGACATAACATGAAAAATATTTGTTATATTTATTATAATTGTTATATTTGTTGCCTTAACTAAGCCCGATGTGTTACCTTAGACATTCTATTAATTAAATATACTATTCTAAAGATATTATTATATTTATTTATATGTAACAATGAAATAATATAAAATATATTAACAGATAATATCATGATATATAAGAAATAAATATGTTAAATATCCAAAAAATACAATTGAATCTTAAAGCATATATCAATAACTTTTTAATTGCACTAAATCTAATCTTCTATATATCTAATACTTAAGGATGTAGTGTGACGATCATGTGTTTGCTATATTAAAAGCTTCATCAATGAGTCAACAATGTTATCATATGATGGTATTAGCATGTTTTCACATTTCTTCTCTTGATGATCTCTTAAATGATATGGAAGCACTAAAGTGTATGCATGGATTACTAATAGGATATGGGTTTTTCTTGACCTATGCAATAATCCTATTGTTATCATGATATAACTCTATTGGGTTTGAAAGGCTTGCCATAACCCTTAGTTCAGTAATGAACTTCTTGATCTAAATAATTTCTTTAACTATATTGAAAGTAGTAATACACTCGACCACTATCCCTTGCTTTGAACTCTTTCAGCTTGCAGCACCATTATTAGGATAAAATACATAACTTGATTATGATTAGGAGTTATCCTTATTAGTTTAGAAATTAGTGTCAGTGTAAACCTTTCTAATGAGCTTTTTCTCACCCTGTATATTAAGAATGTATCATTAGCTTTTCTTAAATACTTAAGAATATTCTTGATAACTATCTAATAATACTCACTTAGATCTGCTTGATATTTACTCGTTATGCTCAAGGCATACGAGACATTAGGAAGAGTACATGTTATGGTATACATGATAAATCCTATACTAGATGCACAAGCAATCTTATTCATGCGTTACCTTTTTTTTTGTGCCATAGGATACTGATTCTTAAAGAGATTTATCCTAAGCGACATAGGTAAGAATTCTTTCTTATATTCTCGCATGTGGAACTTTTTTAACATTTTATCTATGTATGTATTCTAACTTAAGCTAAGTATTTTTCTTGATCTATCTCTATAGATCTTAATACTTAATACATACGTAGCTTTACCTAAGTCTTTTATTAGAAAATATTTTTCCAGCTATACTTTTATAGATTATAAATTAGATATCTAATTCCTAATAAGTAGTATGTTATCTATATATGATATTAAGAAGACAATAGTGCTCCCATTAGTCTTTTTAGAAATATTAAATTCATTTTCATTTTTTAGTGAAGCTAAACTCTTTTATTTCATTATCAAAGTGAAGATTCCAACTTTGACAAGCTTGCTTTAATCCATAAACAAATCTCTGTAACTTGTAAACCTTTCCAATATTCTTTAGAGTGATAAAACCTTCATATTGTGTCATATACATATCATCTAAAAGATTTCCATTAAGGATGGCAGTTTTAACATTCATTTGGTAGATTTCATAGTGGTAAAATGCAGCTATTGCAAATAAAATTTGAGTGGATTTAAGCATGATAACTAAGAAAATGTTTCATCATAATCAATACCATGAATTTGTTTAAAACTATTTAACAACTAATTGCCCCTTAAATGTATGTTAGTTTTCTTTTTGAAGGTCAATTTGTACTTAATGGATTTTACTCCTCAAATGGATTAACTAAGGTCCATACCTAGTTAACATAGATGGATTTCATATTAGATTTCATGGTTTCAAGCCATTTTTCAGAATCTGGGCCAATTATTGCTTTTGATATGTTGTAGGCTCATTTTAATCCATGAACAACACATTAACATGCTAAATCATGAAAATCTATATTTCTTTGGCTTACGATGTATTCTACTAAACTTACAATAGGCTTATATTTTAGGATCAGATTCTTGTTCTACAATCACTTATAAACTCTGCCCAAATTTTATCTATGTTTTAGCTATTTCTTATGGATTTCGAACTTGTTTGTGTATTATTTTCTTCCCACTATCATTTTTGGGTTGAATTCTCTTTTTAGAAAAATACTAGTTTGAATAATCAACATTTTTTGCTTAATGAAATTATAAAAATAATATCTTTTATTTTTTTAGGATACCTCAAAATAAATATTTTTCAGATTTAGATATAATTTTTTTTTAAGTTTGACATCTTACGTACACCTTATAATTTCAAATCTTTATGCAAGATATTCTAAGACTCTCACCAGTCCATATTTCATATGGTATCTTTTGAACTAATTTAAATTAAGCACGGTTTAGTGTGAATGCAGTTATTTTTAGAAAATGTCCTCTACATAACTTATCATAGAACATACTATATCTAATAAGGTCCTTTTGAACACACTATGTTGTCGTGATGTAATCGGAGGAGTAAACTATGAAACTATTTCACACTTTTTCAAATGGTCATTAAATTATTAGCTGAAATATTCATAATCTTGATCTGATTGAAGTATCTTAATACTTTTACCAAGTAAATTTTATATTTCATTTTTGAATTTCCTTAACTTTTTAAAAGATTTTAACTTCTATTTTATAAGATATACATAGATCTATCTACTGAAGTCATCAGTAAATGTAATAAAGTATTAAATCTTCTTCCAAATTGTGTGTTGAAAGGCTCATATATATTACTATGTATAAGACCCAGCAACTTATAAGCTCTTTCATTTAAATAAATAGAACAACTTTTGTTCTTTATTATAAATGAAAATCCAATTTTGTCCGAACAATAAATTAAAATTATGTTTTTAGTTAATGAAGGTATATTAGCAATTCGTTAATTCTAAAATAAATCCATTAAGCAAGAAGAAAACATATATTCCTACAATTAATGTAGTTGCACTTGCACTATTCCTAATTCATAAGTTTACTTCATTTTTATCAATGTCTTACTCTTTTTAAGATTTTATATATTAATACAAATGTAAGAACCACATCCATTATCTAATGCCTATGATATAGAAGTAGATAAATTAATTTTTATAACAAAAATACATAAAATTAAAAGTCTTACTTCTCTTCTTCTTTAGATTCTCTAAGTAAACTTTGCAATTTCTCTTCTATTGTCTAGCCTCACTACAATGGAAGCATATTTTTTTCTATACGTACTTTACCTTTAGGTTTTGGTACAGATGCATTGGGCTTAGAATTATTCTTATTGTCATTTTTCTTCTTGTCCTTTGCCTTGCACTTCCATTTGCCCTTTTGTACCATCAGTACGACATTAAACTTGGACTTCTTTTTATTTGCTTTAATTGGTCGTAACATGCTTAATAATGTAATAAGAGTCTTGTCAATTTCATTCATGTTATAATTCATGATGAATTGACTTTGGCTATTTGATAATAATTGTAAAATTGAAAAAACCTAATCTTTTTAAGTTTTCAATATGCTCCATCATCTTGATTACATAAGCACTAACTAGGGTTCCTTTTGTCATTTTGTACCAAAATAAGGTTTTAGGACATCATACCTCTTTTGGCGTATTTGCCCTTAGTAAAGTTTCTTGAGGTGTTCGATCAAATTAAATGCTTGTATTTTCTTATATTGCTTCTAAAGATTTGGTATCATTGTAGCTAACAACATGAGGCAACTAACATCTAAAATCTCTCAGCCTTTTTATAAATATTTCTCTCAGCCTATGAGGCATTACTAGTAAGTAGCTCAAGTATGGGTTGCTCTAGAATATAAAACTTGTTTTCTTGCTTAAGAACTATTTTTAAGTTATTATATCAATCAAAAAAGTTTGTTCCATTCAATTTGTCTTTCTTAACAACTAATTGCAATGATAATGTGTTTGTAACAAATCTAAAATTCTCCATTCATATCAAAATTAATATTATGAATTTAAGCATTCATTATTCTTGATCTTAATGAATGACCTAGTAAATTTTTGTTATTTTAGTAATAATATTAAAATATAATTTTGGTATTATAAGTAGTGAGTAGTATCTAGCAATACATTACTACCACCCAAGTAACAAAATATTAGTGGTTTAACATGATTTTATCCGTAACTAATGTTGTTATATAATTTAATTACTTTGTCTTAAATATTTTAATTGAATATGAGGTATAAAATGTGTCACTATTTTGTAATTCAATCTTTACATTTCTTTAATATCTTTGATAGACTTATTTAAACAATAAGAATTATATAATATATTGACTCATTAGAGCATAGTTATATTTTTTCATAGTTTTATTAAATTAAAATGGCTAAAAATATCACTTCTATTATATAAAAAAAAAATTATATCTTGATCACGTACATTTTTTTACAAATCATTGTAATATATTTAGTACATTAGTTCATTAACTTGTACCAATGTATTGACTTAATATCTCATATTATGACATACAATATATTGTCATCAATCACTATACATACTAGTTTATATGTATTATTGCTGTCCTATCTACAATAGTGCGTGATTAAGAATATTTAAGAATAGTATTCTACTAATTAAACCTACTATTCTATGAACATTATTATATTTATATATATATATAATAATGAAATAATATAAAATATATTAATCGATAATTTATGATATATAAGAAATAAATATACTAAAAATTCAAAAAATATATTTAGATCTTAGAGTATATATCAACATTAAAAACTTCCATGTTTAAAAAATTAGTATATATGAGCTAATAACTTCCCTGTACTTGATTTAGACAATGGCCAATATTTACATCTATTATTAAACCAAATTCTTAATGAGAAAAATGAATGGTGTTGCCTTCTACGAAAAAATATAATTGATTATCGGTCTCATCATTCATACCAACCTTATGTATTAGCATGCAAGGTAAAGTTACTTGAAAAGTTGATGTATTGAATATTAAGAAAATGGTCAAGACAAGTTTTTAGAAAATCATATCACCCATAAATAAGATAATAAACTAGAAAACCATATTAGTGGTTGATTTTGGAAATCTTAAGACTTTTTGTTCCCTTAATTATTTTTTTATTCAATATTTACAAATCATTATTTAAATTAAATGAAATCCAAAGCATAAACAATTTGAGGTCTAATATGTAATATTTTAAACAAAAATAAAAAAATAAAAAATGATTTTCGTCCATTGATACATTGATCTAAATAATAAGAACTATTAAGCAACTTACATTCTTCGAAAAATCAACAATTGATGTGCTACAAAGAAACTTTACATTGCATATTATTAATTCAGTTTACCTTTCCGCATGATCCAAATAATAATCTTGCCGCCTCATGTCTATTATTCATGTTGCACCCTTTATTTGAAGCCTAAAACTGAGAAGGTAAAAACTCAATAATTTGCATTATATCATTTATTAACATGAAGAGTTTGAAAAATTAATCAATCAATTCTACTTGGCATCTTGTGAAAGTAGCAAAGTCATCTATGATGTCCTTTAGATCAACTGTAAACTTGGATTTAATGGCACAAACATTTAACTAATTCAAATCCCACCACAGTTATTATACATGAAACTTTGTAAAAATAATATAAATTCTTTTTTTTCAATTAGTTTGATATCTTTACATTGAATAATGTTGTATCTCATAAACTCACATTACCTTAGTACAAGCCTTTATAAGCTAGAAGATTTTTAATAATATATTTTTCAACATCTTCTGCAAATATTAGTAAAAGTTTGGGATTATGAGAAAAACAAATATATTAATTTATCAATTAAAATATTTTAATGAATAGAGTTTTTTTTTTCCTCAGCAATCCTCTTACCAATGTAGCCTATTCAAATGCTATATTAACAACATCCAAATTTAAAATGTTTGTCTCATTAATTAAAATTAAAAGATTGTAGAAAACATAGAAAAAAAATTAAAAACTATTCATTGAGAAAAAGAATGATCCAACATTAGCCTAACGCATATAATTTTATGTAATAATTGAACAATCATATAATGTTATAAACTATTGGCATAATTGGTTATTAAATATAATGAAATACTAACATATTATTTTTTTCTTTTTTGGTTTTTGGATTAGTGAAGAAGTCCTTGGATATACAACTTAACCTTAGGATCATTTCATTGAAAGTCTCAACATTATTATATGTCATGCAATTGTTTCTTATGAGGAAAAAAAAACCTTCAAGAACAATAAAACTCATCTAAAAACTTACTTGTTAAAGAAAACAACCCATTTGTTCATTATGAAAGATGTATACATGCATACATATGTCAAGTACGTTTACCTTGTATCAATTAAACTTATTTGTTAACCTTGTATGAATTAAACTTGTTTGGCAGATGCATAATGTCTCGTAAGTAAAAATATACATTTTTTTTTTGTTTAGGTTCTTTCAAATATAAACTATTAAATTAGTATTATTATTTTTACTAACGTGATAGTTATGCTATAAGGTAAACCACTCATCCATCACCACTAGATTCACAGTACTTTTTAATGTCCATCATATTATGCATGTGTGTATGTCAAGAATGTATACTTTATGTCAATTAAATTTATTTGGTAGACACTATAAACCTTGTATCAATTAAATTTCTTTGGTATATGTTATAAACCTTGTATCAATTAAATTTATTTGATGGATACTATAAAATTTATATCAGTTAAACTTATTTGATAAATGCTATAAGTTTTGTATAAAGTAAACTTGTTTGATAGACGCTATAATATCTCATATGTAAACATGTATGCATTTTTAATTAGACACTTGTTTATATAAGTCGTTGGATTAGTGTTCTTGTGAATAATAATGTGATAATGAATGTTTGTAAAATATTCTATTCATTTATCTTGATTTAGTAATAGAACAATAACAATTGACCTATCAATCCAACATTAGAAGTCATCGTGTGCGTGAGCACCTGCAAATGTTAGATTTAATAAGAAAAATATTTACTACAAAAATGCATGTTTTTAAATAATCAACACAACTTATTCCTTTTGCGACTTCCATTAGAGTTTGACAATGTAAGTTAAAATTGTCACTAAACAATAAAAAATATTAAAAAAAATACATCTTGAGCTTAAGTTTTGGTAAGCCCAATAAATGTTATAATCATTTTGTGTTGATAATTCAATATAAAAAAAATATGTACGTATACAACACCATCTCCTACAAATACATCAAAAAGTATAACATTTGGTGCACTAATTCAACAAGATTTATTAAACTAAATCTAAATTTATTGGATATAATTTCATTTTCTATTGCTTTTCTCATAGTCTTTAATAATATAACAATTTTACCTTTTTTCTTATAGATTACATGTTTTATAGCTCCATTAATCTTTCAATGGAAAAACCTCAATTAATATATACTTTTAGCCAGCGGAAAGTTTCTATAAAGTTAAAATGATAGAATCAAACACTTTAAGTAGTATCCAAAACAAATTATCCAATTCACATCCTTAATTGAAAGCATACTTTGTTAAATTATATTGTAAATATCAACTGTTACATAAAGAAACATGCATCAAATTAACCACAATAAATTGTCCCATAGATTATTAGGAAAAATATGTGAATCAGTCTTATCAAAATTGTGCATGCATGTGTTGAATTTTGATTGATTTGCTTACATTAAACTTCACCAAATTTAATTAATATTCATCAATTAATTAAGCCAAGTAACAATAGTACAAAAAAATAAAAAAAGACCAAAGAATTTTAATGTGGTTTAGATTTTCCAATTCTACATTTACGATGCCATGCTCATAAAAAATAATTTAGTAAAAAAAATAATGATTAAAAATATTAATGAATTTAAATAAAATAAAGAATCTATTTTATATTTATCACTGTAATTTTGAATCTTGTTAAATAGCTTCGTTTAGCAAGATCCTTACTTTAATATATCAAACTCTCTTCCGCTTAATTTAGCAAGATTCTTTTGCTAGTTGCTGTTAAACTCCTTTCAACAAGATCTTTGTCATGAGAACACTTAAAATCATTTTTTCTAAATTTATAAAACTAGATATTACAAACTCAAAATATTTATCAAGTTATTTTTCCTTTTAGCTCACAAGAATAATATAAAATAATTTAAAAAATAAAAGAGAAGGAAACAAAGAATAACATGTGACAATCCTTCTTTGCTTTTGGCATTGATGCACTTTCTCTTAACTACTACATAAAATAAAATAACACACACACATATATGACAAATATAACTCTAATTGTATGTGAATTATTTTTTTAAATCAAATAAGAATGTATCTTGTTAAATGAGCAAAATCTTTTCCTAAATAAAACTTTATTTGGTCAAGTATTTTTTTCTTTTTATTTTTAAAATATATCTTAAAATAAGTTTCCTAAGTAATCATGAATAAGAAGATTGCTTGGTTAGTTTAGGAAAACAAAAAAAAAAAATTCTTTGGTATATGTTATAAACCTTGTATCAATTAAATTTATTTGATGGATACTATAAAATTTATATCAGTTAAACTTATTTGATAGATGCTATAAGTTTTGTATAAAGTAAACTTGTTTGATAGACGCTATAATATCTCACATGTAAACATGTATGCATTTTTAATTAGACAATTTATTATTGTGGGACATTCTAGGGTAACAAGGTATAACTCAAGGTATGGGTCTATTGTCATGCAGTGGCCCTTTGAATCAAGACATAACAATTAAATTGGTATCAGTGCCTTTGGTTGTTTTTAATTGTTTCAATGGCTGTATTTTTTTTTAAAGCGCCAATGGATGTAAAATGAGTCGAGTCCTAGTCTTATATAAGTCATCAATATACATGGAATTAAACATTTATTTTCTATCATAGAAATCATACCACCGTTTTTGCATTACATGCCAATAAAAATGTCTCACGCTTAAATCAAGAGTCAATAACGCATACACTGCTAGGACATAGATTCAATTGGAGCATATGCCAACCATGAACAAATTTCTAAATGTCTTTCTAAAAGAACTCCTAGTTTACTTCTTGATTGAGAGTCTGATTTTAGCATTGATGTTATAGCAAGAACCTTACAAATTCCCTTGCATCCTTGCCTTATAGCACTTACTAAGCTTAGTACTACATGCTTGCCAATGAGCGGGACAATAAGGTGGTAGAGCATTGGTCGGAGTTTTCAGGTAAGGTGTGATAGGTTCAATGCTAGATTATCTAATCCAAGTAGAGAGTTGATCCATAAAGCCTAGCCAAAGACTTGTTACAGGTCTTAGAGTGAAGGGCACAATGTGAGGTCAAGTTATCATCAGTTAGGGGATTGGCAAATGTTATATCAAAGACAATGTAAGTTAACCTATGCCCTTATAGTTTTATAGATATCGTGAATTAAGTATTTAGTCCTTCTTTTAGATTTTAATAGGTCTTTGGAGGATTTTCGCTCCATGACTTGAGAGTTTGATTATGATGTATTATAAGAAATGATTTATTGTTATTCTTAGATTTCCTATATTTTGTATACATTTCCTTAAGACATAAGTAAAGTACAAATAATGTTAACCCTTGATGTAATAATTGAACATTAGCCATATTTAGTGGTTATATGTAAATTTCATATATATATATATATATATATATATATATCATTATATTGTAAATTATGTTTTGACATTTATGTTTAAACATCGATTGGATATTAATGAATCAAGGTGAATGGAATAAAGTTAAATTGTGATAAAAAGGGTGAAGTAGTTAAGATCCATAATTTATATATATATATATATATATATATCTGTGTGTGTGTGTGTGTGTGTTCTTTATATATATTTTAAATATTTGATATTGTAGAACTCGTATATTGGTGGTATTACTATAGTACTATAAGAAGTAGCTAATGGGCAAACTTTTACAAAAGCCACATAAGTAATTAGGCATTAGTTAGAGCCGGTATAAAAAAGAATGTAGTTAGGAAACCCACCCAGTGAAAGTAACGCGAGAATGCTAAGATTGTCACCTTGTGACTACTCGAACCAATGGTAATGAGTCAAGTAGTGACGTGACAAATGATTTCTTATAAACTGATTTTATAAATTGAAATATAAATTAAATTTAAATAGATTTTTTTATAATTTAAAAGATGCATAAGTTTTATTATAATAAAACTTACTGGTGATCTTAAGTGTTTATTTTAGTCAGGGTAACAACTCAATAAAAAATAGGCAGCCCAAACTTTTATCAAAAAACCAAACAAAGTCCTAAACTCATATTTTATAAGATCATATGATGTTAATTGCATGAATGGTTTTCAAAAACGATTGTGAGATTTATTTATTAATAATTATCGTTTAATAAATTATTTTAATATCTCAATGCCTCTAAGCGTAATGAATATGTATTGTTAACTCTTCATTCACTAAGTATATTTTATACTCATCTTCTTCACTTTATTACTTTTAGGCTAGACTTTATTTTTGTAATCTCATAATAATGGCGGACACAACTATTATAGTATAACTTCGGGTATAAGTTCCTCGACTCTTCTTATGGTTCTCGAGGTCTATTGGAAAAATATTTTATTTTATATTTTGAATGTTCTTTAATTTGGGGTTCTTGAGATTTTATAAACATTTAAGTTATATTTTAGTTTTAAGTGTAATCAATGTTTTAAAATTCAATGACTATGTTTTTGTATGTACGTGTGATATTATTTGCAAATTGAAATGTTTAGTTTAGATACTTAAGAGCCTTACGGATTTTCGTGAGACGATTCAAGGTAATAGGGTGCAACTTAAAGTACACAGCGGTTGTCACATGGAAACCCTACAATTCGGGGTGTGACATTTTCTTTCTTAAAATTAATAATAGCCAAAGCCCAATAGCCGAACTTACATTGTTGTTATCCTTATCTATACTTTTGAATTGTTAATGATTTGTATTAATACATGCTTTGCAATAAGTTTGGGGGTAGTGGTTGTTGGATTTTTGTTTAAGTTATAATGTTTATCGCTATGATGCATAGAAAAAAAATATTACACCTAATTATGAAAAAACCAAAAAAAAACTTTGTGACACAAAAAAGGAAACGAAATGAATATGAATGTGTGGCAGTGAAATTTGAATGCAAGTAAAAGTATTGATAGGTGTTCATATTTTTGAGTTCTTAAGATTTTGTTTAATCCTTTATCCACTCTTTTTTATGAATACCTTATTCATAAGCCTTATCACAAACTAACAAAAAGTCCTAAGTTGATCTTTTATATCCTATAATTAGTTTCTATTTATTGTTATAATAGTCAAGTTATTAGTTTTCCTTTGATGAGATGACTATCATTACACCAAAGATAACATGTTCTTTGTTTTATATGTGAACTTTGTTTCCCATTAAAAATCTAAGCTTAATGTTTGTTTCACATACTTTAAAATGATAACCTGAATTTTAAATACTTTTTTTAGAGAGTGAAATCTTTGTTAAGTTTAGAGTTACAACTTCTATTCATGCTAGAATTTAATAAATGTGAAGGATTATAAGAGAGATGATAATTGATTTATAAGTATCATACACTATACATGAGGATAATTTGTGGAATATTTTTAGCACTTGGATAAGTCACTGATTGATCTTACATCTTATTATTTTTTGGGGCCATGAAAGTTACAAGGAATGATCTTTAAAAATTAAGCTTGTATGTCTATTAAGTCTTTCATTCTAGTTTTGCTTGAGAATTAACAAAAGTTAAGTTTAAAGGTATTTAATAGGTCCATTATTTTACGTATATTTATATCATATATTTCATAATATTACTAGTTAGTTATTATATATTTGTGTTCTTTTTACTTGTTTTTATTATTTTAGGTATTTACAAGCAGAGCTAAAAAAATGAGCTTAAAAGATACATTTTCAAATTTTTTTTATTTCATATGGATTGAAGTAATATTTCCTAAAAGAAATAGGAAAGTTTATTATGAAACATTGAAAACTTAAAGACTTAATTTGGAAAAAGAGAAATAAGGATACTATCAAGAGATAAGGAAAAACAATCCTAATATTATTTAAGATTAAGAGATAACGAAAAACAATCCTAATATTATTTAAGATTGAGAACTTGAGTAGTAATAGGTAAAATAGACATAACTTTTTCTAAAGAAATCTAATTTGTGCAAAATTTTCTTTGTTAGAAACTAGACATCTAAAGCTTTTCATTTATAACTCATTCACCATTAGATTAAAAATGGTCTAATTGAAGTAACTATAACTAAAATAATGTCTATATTAAACTTAAGCAAGTCAATAACAAGTCAAATTATAGTCAAAGGAGATTATTCTTTGCTTAGATTAAAAGAACTAAGTCATGACTTCTTCTATATAAGAAGAGTACATTCTTGAACTAAGTCATGACTTCTTCTATATAAGAAGAGTACATCTTTACATTTAAGAGCGCGAGAGAGAGCAAAGTATAAGTAAAGGTATAAAAGAGTTTCAAGAAGACCAAAATCAAGAATGGTGCTTTTTTTTATACTTTTATGGTTCTTTTTTGTATTTTATTTAATTTTATCATATTCTTTAGTAGCTTATTTTCTTTACTAAGGCTAAGAATCAAATCTTAATTAAATTTTTCATAGTTTTATAGTTTTATATTAATTTAAGAAATTTTTAAATTTAATTATGGTGATTTTTTTTCATATTGTACTTAAAGATTATTATTACATGTTTAAATGATCTAGGACTATAGACTTTATAATTTATACATGTGACATATTGATGCAAAATTTTGCGAACCATACTAACCCCTTATCTTAATGCTTCTAATATGAATAAATTGTAATAATATGATAACTACACCAATTTAATTGTTATTGTATAATCTTCTTGTTTTCATAGTGCTTAATGCATAATAGGCATGATAATAATAATCTAATACAAACATTATTATTTTCTTTAGAATAAATAAGTATAAATCACACAAAAAGTTTAAATTTAAAATCAATGAAAAATTAATACATGTAATTATATTGCATGTTAAGAGATTTGTTACCATATTTAGTTGCTAGAATTTTTTGATTGCCATAAAAATGACAATTAATAATAGATTTTTAAAACCCTAATGTCTTTTTTTATTAATTTCTTGTTCTTGATTTGTACACTTGAAAATTTTTTATTTTATTTTATTTATTTTAATTTTAATTTAATCTATCCTTAATACTATTTATTTATTTTACATTCATATTAGATTTCTTTTATATTAGCTCATTTTAAAATTTAATAATAAAGAAACATTAATTCAACCTTTTTTTTGTGAAATCGACCTTGTCGAAATATTGTCAATGTTACAATTAATTTGTATGCTTGTAAATTTGATTTTAAATTCTAGAACATTTAAAATTAAAGTAACTAGAATTTCACAACAATAATTATCCAAAATGTTTTAGTAACAGTGACCTTTGCATTTACAGGATTTTTTCTCTTGTCAATTTCTAATGAAATTAACTTTTTTTTCCTTTATATTAGAATTAAATTTTAAAATAATATATAAAAAAATCTAATTCTATAATTAATCCAAAAAAAAAGAAAAAAAAGTGACATGTTCCACTAAAGTTATAATGTGAGTGCATTTTTTTCACTAAAACTATAGAGGCAATTAGCATTTTTCCCTTCAAAAGTCTTGGGCCTTAGTTTTTTCAAAATATTTTTGTAGATGTCTTGTAATTATTATTACAGATTTTGTGAATTCTGAATATAGAAAATTATATAAGACATTTTTTAAACTGTTTTAACTTTATTTTTTAATTAAAATTAAAAATTGCAAAACAATTTGTAGTTAAATAATACCAACTTAATTAAAACAAAAATCTCCCACAACAATAGTACATGGATATTTGTATCTAAAATTTGTTGGTCATTAAAAAGTATCTTTATTTAAATTTAATGACCAGCTTTTTCTAGTTTCAATAAACAACATAATTGACGAAATTCTAATTGAAGTGAGTTTCCTCATTTGTGTTTCATTCCGCCGGTGAGAAATTCGTTTGAGTCTCGATCTATATAATGAGTTGGACTAACCTAGTCCAAAATGATCTGCGGTGTACATTACGCCATTCTCTCTGTTGGCGTCTAAAATTTTGACTCTAAATTTTTCGACGATTAAGAGTATAGTAATCACTCAAAATTCGTAGAACTTGCTGCCTGGCTGAGTTCCATTTGAGTTCCTTACGTTTTTTGCCCTTAACGCCACTTTTGTACTCAGATGTTGGTGCACAGATGTGTTGGAGAGGCAAGACAACTCCTAATCCTATCACAACTCTTAGGCAAGGAAGACAACTCTTAACTTTGACCTAAACCCAAGTTATACTAAGATGACTCTTGAAAGATAACCAAAAAAGATATAAGATAAAAGCAATTTGCTATAAAATCTGCTATGTTATTTGAATATATGAATTAATAAATGTTTACACGATAAATGACTGTATTTATAGTGATAGCAGTCCTTATTTGATTCTAAACTAAACTTCTAATTTGCTTATGAAAAAAATTCCTAAATTATCTAAAACTAAAAAGAAAAAAATCATATTTAGATTCAAAATTGTTGGCTTGCAGTCTCCTAATAATGCTGAAATTCTGCTTGGTGCGAAATTCTTTTATGGACAAGGCTAAAGTCTTGCTAAACCTCATTGCAAGCTTAATTGTGAATGATGTTGTGTTTAACGTGTCTATTTATCTACAATATTCTACTGCTGACGATAATTACTGTAAATGCTGACTACTGCATATTGGTGTGTGCATGCTAACATCTTCGTATGCTACTTATCATTGCTCTCGATATCATTGTTGTCTCTCGCACTCCTGCTTTTTCAAGTCCTCAACACTCACTGTATTTTGTTTAGTTACCAAAAACGGTGCGCTCATTTTAATTCACACAGGGCATATTAAAAGAATATTTAACGTACTTTATATTTTTTAATAAAAAATTTAAAATATACAACTCATTGTATAAAATAATTAATAAAAAATTTAAAACACATAAAAAAATTTTAAAACACAAATTAAAATTTAAAACAATTAATATAAAATAAAAATTTTAAATACAAAATACATAAATGTATTACTAACAATCTTACAAGACAATGTTGAGCAATCCATTAAAAGGAAAAAAAAAAAAAAAAAAGAGCAAATCATCAATCATGTGCTATTAATTTTCTTTAATTATTATGTGAAAATAGTGACATTTCATTAGTATCATTCATCAAAGTTGGTGTGACTATACAAAATAATGCACAGAAACAACATCATACTGGAATATAACAGTATAAATTTTCAGTGACAGGAACTGCACAGTTGCAGGAGGGGGTTTCACACACTTTGCAGCTTCTCCTCCCCAATAATCCATCTCGACAACCGACTTGGATCTTCAGCAAACAATTTACATGAGGTAGGGATAATCCCAAGATCTGCACCAATTTGATCGTACTCCTTGAGAGCTGCTTCCATCTCGGCTTCAACAGCATTGTCATGCACCACATCAATTGTATTCATTTGTATAACATCAGCATAGTGCTTCTCCCTCTCATGATTATCTTGGAATGGTTCCATTGCCAGGCCCTGTGATTCCAACATTGTGAAATATTGATGACAATGATGATATCAATAATAACAACATCTCGATATGACATGTCTTCCTTTTCATATTCTTCTGAAAATAAAACTTTAACAAAAAGGGAAATCGATGGAAAGATGTTGAATTTTTCAGTTTGTTTTCAAGGGCAATCAAAAGAAATGCAGTTTCATGCCAATATGCAAGAATCAAGTAGAAAGATACAGCTTGCACTATATTTTCAAAGGGCTGGCTTCATTGAAGAACCTAAATCCTATTACCTGACATAGTTCCGCATAATGTTTATATATCTCACTGCTTTCATCTTGATCACCAAGCAGTGTTCCACCATACCAACCATTGGCTTCATCAGCAAAAGTCATTGCAAGATACCTTCAGATTCCAATGCAGCCAAAAGGAGTTAAAAAAATGAAACATACACAGTGCTTCACTAAATGCTTAATGTAATGGAAACTTTAAATGGCACAACCTTCGTAAGTTAGAAGACAAAATGGAAAAGCAAAGAAAATTCATAACAAATTCTACCACAAACAAGACAAAAAATTCTATTTTAAAGTGCCTTCGATTTCAGAATTGTGAATAGTTGATATTTTGAGGATGTTATATAAATTTTGCGTGAAACTCAGAATAATTTATTGTGTTAATTTTATAAACAGAGAAATGTATAGCTATGTTCATCCAGATTTCAGAGTCACCACGTTTGAAATCTAGCATTTGAATCAAAAACAGAATACTTGTTTCATATCTACAGAATACAGCAACATTCAGTAAATTATAAGGCTAAACAAAGCGTAGCTTAAAAGGATGAAAAATGAATAAAGTCCAAAATCCCCATCTTCAGCTGAAAAAATTTTGGTCAAAATGCTTATCAAATTCCACATCAGTTGTATGTGTACCAAAATGACATATCAACTCCAAGCACAGGAACATCTGTTTTTGCATGATGTATATTCATAATAAATATGTTGCACCAAAACCGACCAGCTGCAACTTGGTAAAAGGGTGCAGTAGTGTTGGCCTTAGTAGAATTCGAGCTTGAGGTCATGACAAACTAACTTGTGGGCCAGCCTAGCAACTAACAAACTGAGGAACTGTTGATAATAAATTAAAAACAGCAGAGCTCTTACTTCACAAACTGCAATAATTTGTCGAGAAAATTACCTCTCGAAGATATCCTCTTTATTAATGTCATCAGAAGAAGACAGCCAATTCAAGTCCCAAAAGGTGTCAGCTCTCATCTCACTATGAACTTCCCCATTTGCAATTTCATTTGCAGTAACTTTGGGGGCAGCCCCACTTCCTTCAAGCTTTCTCTGGCCAAATAGCCAATTTGGACTCTTCAGCTGAATTTCACTGCATAGAGAAAATTTTTAACTTTGTCATCATTTGTGTAATTAGCTTTTTATGTTAACAAGTGCTTAGCAAACATTAAGGCTCGTCCAATACCACATTTCAAATGTGTTTTTAAAATATATGAATTCAGAAACAAAAATGTGAAATTGGATCAGGTCTCGAACTCAAGGATGCATCTGGTAGCATTTTCCAAAAACAATATTTTTCAAATTGACAGTAGTGAAAACACATCTAGTATGATATCTGAAAAAGGAAAAAAGGAAAAAAAAAAAAAAAGTTCTTGGAAATCACCAAAAAATCAAAATTGTGCTTTTGGATTTCTTTTGTAATAGTTGGAAAACGGTTTTTTTCCTTCATTTTCTTAAAGGGTTTTTCCAAATAATCACAATCAAATGTCTCTTGTTTTTGGATTGCAACAGAAAAAGATAGGATTAAAGATGGTAACATCATCTAAAAATGGTAACATCACCCGAACCATCAAGTACCATGCATTTCCATAGGCAAAATCAGAGTGTAGATCAAAGAGACCAATAAAAGGACTTCAGGTTAGAACCATGATAATTTAGACATGAAAGTAAAATTCTATAGTTACAAAGTGCAGAAGAAAAAGAGGTAATTTCACTAGTGATTTCAGTATTCAGTTCAAACAAGTAATCCAATACTAGTAAACGACTGAAATCTAAAGTACAATGGTAAAGAACTTTGTGGAGAGACAGGTCCTTTGGCATAGGATGACCACATAGCTAAACAAGTTAGCAAAAAGAAACTAAAGATCATGTAGCTCTCAAGATAGTTGAAAAAACGAGAACACTGAGAGGCGCACTAGAACCTGATTTCATAATATTCAAGGTAATGTGCATATCCCAAAGAGGAACAACCATATATGATTAATAGATGCATAAACATGACCAGAAAACTAATAGAATGAACAAATCAACATCATTTGTGAAGCAGGACAGGAATTGTAGTCAAATGTTGCAAGAGTACCAAAATTCTAAGAAGTTAAATGATTTATAAGACCAACAGAAAACAGGAAACACACACAAGCGATTAAACTGACAGGCATAGTACCAGAAAATTGATAGAATGAACAAATCAACATCATTTCAGAGACGAGAGAGAATTTTTTTTATTAAACAAGAGTTATGCAAATGTTGAAAGAGAGAGGAACCCAGAAGGGACAGAATATCAAAATGCAGAAAAGTCAAATGATGTATACAGAATCAACACAAAAACAGATTAGGTTAGAGAAATAATTACGCTGCATCAGGTGCAACACCAGAATTTACAGCACCACCACCAGGTCTTTGATCAGGTTCGCTGCAAAGTCTAACATTTTTTATAGAAGAACATGTTCTTTCTATTAATTTATCAAAAGAAGTCAACTTCACCCGAGAAAAGTCTTGTCTGCATGCTGGAACAGGGGCAAGAATCATTCCATCTCCTACAGATTTAACACTCGCTTCGAAACTGCAATGTGGAAATTTAAAAGGAAAAAGAAAAAGAATGTGTAAGAAAAGCAAATGCATTATTGTGAACAAGAGGGCATGCTAAATTAAACCTACAGCTTGGAAAAAGAAAATGTTTACCATTTATCAGGGAAAAAGTCATCACCAATCCCAGACACATGAAGATAATAATCAGAATCCAATTCCCATAGAGCAGGTTTCCCTTCCTGTGGTTGGAAATAACCCAAAAACCTGATAAAAGCAATGAAAGATAGTAGTTTCAGCAAATATACAAAGGAACACATCAAAGCTTAAGAAATATTCAAACTAAGTCAACAGGACTCTACCACACAATTTCTCAAAGATATGCCCATAAGGGCATATTTTCATCAGTAGTTAGGCCTAATATTTGAGGCCATCACCACATTCTGATATTAGTTCCAAATGCTCTTGCTGCTACCAAGATTCCCTGACCTTAGACGTCTAATAGTAACATTATTGTCAAATGACACATTTACCCTTCTCTTTTCAATTTCTACTCTATCTTCTTTTTTCCTTCTTTTCTATTGTTCTCTCTCTTCCTGTTTTTCATTTCTCTTTCTTTCTTCCATTTACTCTCCATTTCTCAAGACCAGCTCTTCAATTTCCTCTCTAATCTTTTCCATAAAACCCACATGTAAAAAAATTACACAAAATCAATCTTACATCACTACTTCAATTGAACATCATAAATTCCCACAAGTCAAATGAAATTGGAGATCTATACCATACTAAAACTGAAGCAATTCATACAAATATTAATAGCGAGGAAATCCAAAACCTCACAACCAAATACAAAATTATCTCCAAGAACACCAAATTCAACAATCAAAACCCCAATCTTTAACTAAACCACAAAATTTAATAGCCAAAAACTAAAAGCATAATGATTTAATCACGCGCCAATTACAAGGCCATGAGTGGCCCTGTCGTGGCCACTGTGACTAGCCTCACATTGCCTGACAAGGCCACACTATTTCTCTGCAAGGCCTTGTGCAGCCCCAAGGCTTGCCCCAAGCCTTGCGTGGCCATGCAGCAGGTCAAGCTCTGCCTCACACAGTCACGTGATCATTCAAGCAATTTGAATGGTGCTGGAAAGGGATCAAAGAGAGAGGGAGAGAAGAGAGAGAGAAAAGAAAAGAAAAAAATGAGAAGATTGAAAATAATAATCTTACTTTTAATTGATAAAAAAATTAAATATTTAAAAAAGATGAGTAATTAGCATAATATCAAAACACGGGGTATCCCCAATATTAGGCCTTAGCCCAGGGGCAATGATGATAATAACCATTTCTACAATTAATTACATGACAAGTTATAAGGGCATATTTGGCAACAAGTATAAGGCCAATGGAAAAGCATTTATACATGCAAAATTAAAAAGAAATGATGAAAGGTAGGAATAATACAAATTTATAGCATCCTGCTTTTCACCATCAGTGTAGGCATTGCTGTAGTATCGCTTGATGGACTTGAGAAATTCTCTAGATTGCGTCGTAGCTTTCCACTTTCCCTGCCTCTCTGGAAACACCTGAGACTCATAATTTAACTGTCTCAAAAACATAAACATAAAACTGATGTCCAAATT
This sequence comes from Swietenia macrophylla, assembly GCA_032401905.1. Lineage (NCBI taxonomy): Eukaryota > Viridiplantae > Streptophyta > Magnoliopsida > Sapindales > Meliaceae > Swietenia > Swietenia macrophylla. The sequence goes on along the minus strand of CP135570.1, from coordinate 3,143,289 downwards.
TAATTACCTATAACAGAAGATAAATAAAATAACACACAAGTCAGTGATGACCATACCATGTTGTGGGCGGCAGAGCCACCATATTGCTGTGCAAGAGCATCCCCCATACTCTGATACATATCCATAAGAGCTGCAGCTATGCTACTATTAGGATCAACTTTGGGTATATCTGTTAAACCCATTGCATGCAGTTGACCGCCCAAAGCTGCAAGCCCATAAGCATACTGGGCAACATTTGTACGGTCCAAACAATCAATGCAGTTAGTGCGCAGAACTCCACTTTGGAAAAAAGGTGCTGCACCATCATGATTGTCATTTTTATTTTGTTGACTAAAATCTGCATCTTTGTCTTGATTGATCACAGAACTTAAACCCTCACTACAAGTTCCAAGTCTTGCAAGATCCCCTGAACCGGTTCTCAGATCTCTAAGAAAAGCAACCCAATGAAAAACAAAAAGGTATATAAATAAGAAAGAGGGAGAGAAGAAAGAAGGTATAAAATTGACAATCAAACTTTGTCAACCAATCTACAGCAAGATAGCTACACCAACTTTTTCCATTCAGTATAAACCCACATGCACATTGGCAGCTCTAAAAAGGAGTTCCTTCTTTTATTTTCCACAAACTGAACAAGTTCTAAAACCAAGATATGTGAAAGACAATAAGATGAACAAGCAGTGCACCAACAGAGTTACAAAATATCTCTACACTATTGAAAGCTCACATACATAAATATCAATATAAAAAACATAAGCAATGCTAAAAATGACAAAATTGTATTCAATGTCCGCAGATGAATAGGAAAGAAGTGCCTTGGAATTCTATATTTTGGCGAACACAGAGATGCAACAAAAGAGAATCTATCTCACATGAAACGATCCTCCTCCCTCTTGTCCTCTTCAAAAATCCTTTATACTTTTCTTACTAAATGCCCCAAAAAAAAATTCCAACATAATAGACCTCCATTAAACCAAAGCTTTATTGCCCCCAGCAAAGGCACAATAATCCTCCATTAACAAAAACAAACAACATTCCAGAGAAATCCAATGTAAATCTAAGATCCAACCTATATTTGAATCTTAAGAACAACAGAATGTTCAACGCATGTATCAGAAAATCTTACAACCAAAAGAAAATTTTAATACCTTCCAGCATGAGAAAGTTGGTTGGCTCTCTTCTTAACAGTGCTAGGTTTACCACTGTAGTAAAAACCAGTTAAGTCAAGTGCTTCACTTGCGACACCACCCAAAACAGCTAAAACATTGGCAGACTTGCTGTAAAATCAGCAAAGTAGTTAGCAAAAGCTCAAAAACTTGGGATTGTTGTGTGCAGGACTATATGGTTGTCAAAAATGTGAGAGAATACTCATACCTCTTTGCAAACTTATGAAAGTCCCAGTGGATAAATCGAACTTGGTTTTCTTCTGGAAGAATTGTGTTTAGATACCCAACTGCATTAGCAAACTCACGCCTTAGCATCATTTCTCGGGGCCTTTTCTCCACAGTCTGCATCTTGAAATGCAAATAAGCTCAGAAAAGCATTCAAACAATTCAAACTGATTTAACAAGAAACTCTTAAGAAACTGGATTAGTAAGAAATAAAGAGAAGAATATAAAAGGTTGACCATAGAAAGGAGACAATGGTACATATTAACATGTCTTTTATGGTTTTCAATGTGCTCTAGAGAACACAAAATATCAGAAAACAAACTCATAAGTACCTAGCACATAATTACAGTAAGAACCAAGAGAAATAACTAAAAGGACAAAAGGACATTAAAACAAAAATAAAATATACAACAATTAGAATGTACGTCTAGATTCAATATAAAGTAAAATTCATTAACTCCCCTGAAGTATTTTCTAACTACATGTAGTATTGGCTCGATATTTTTTTGTCATACACCAGTCCTATAAAGGAGGTCTGACAAATTTCAAAACCACACAGATCCGCCTATGTTTAAGATAAGGGGTTAAGTAGTTCAATGAAATTTACCCTTTAACTAGAATCTTTTCATTTTCCTTTTCCAGCCTCGTGTTTACTTCACTCCTGAATGCATGAATTGATACATACTTTGTACTAGTGTATTAATGCATCTATGAAAGAATACAATTCATACTGAGAACTAGAAAAAAAAACTGAAACCAAGAAATAGCCAAATTGTTTGCAAGAGCCACTAAAAAGGAAATCTGCTTGAACCAGCATAAATTAAGGAATCAAGTCAATTAATATCTGAAATACGTGCAAATTATTGAACTTTCTGCAATAAAAATAAAATTTTGGCTCAATAATCATAATGTCTTTCCAGTTGGATCTCAAAGAATGGGATACTAATTGAGCAACAAATGATATATTAGTGCATAATTAAGGTATGATGATCTTTAAAGACAATATAAAACAAGCAAGTCTGCATCAAACATTAATTTAACCTTAATTAAATTAAGAACAATTATCGGATTGCCATATCTCTTTGCCAGATCTTCAAAATGAAGTTTAGTTGCCTCGTATGTAGGATCATACCTCTGCACTGAAGGTAAAAACAAAAGAAGCATCAAAAAATTTGTTCACATAAAAATAAAATTATGATATTCAATGTTATACTCTAACAACAAACTAAATAAAAGGTATGAAAGGAATATTCTTACAGACAATGTCAGGCTTAGGACTAAATCTTGAAGCTTCTTGAGACCAGAAAAGGGGAATTGAACCACGCATCTGCACCACAGAACTCATTTTCCCCTTGCATGACCCAGCTTCCTCATCAAGGACAATCTGCTCTGTTTCAACGTCATTAGCAACCCTTCCTCGGTCATTCACTCCCCTTTTCAAATAACTACAGACAAAATGAAAATTTATAAAACCATTAAAAATGCAATCAAAACATGTTCTACACACTACGCTGAAACAAATTCCTCAAATATTAGCCTTCATTCTATGGGTCATGATCTTTCAAAATATTCCTAAAAGTATGCTGAATGGAACTTATAAAACTCCTAGAAAGAGGTAATTGTTTGTTTTCAGTTTGTAAGCTGCCTTAACTAACAGAACAACAAGGAAGGGGGGAAAAAAGACCAAACTAGTTTCAATTTATTACAGAAAACTCGTTATGGCCCAGCCTCCAGTGTACCCTCTTAAATATCAGACAATTCTACCACCTCTGTTTTTCACCAAACATACAAATCTGCACAAGACAGAGAACCTACACCCAACAACCATATACTTGTAGACTGCTGCTGCCCACAATGGAGCCTAGAAATAGAAGATAATATAAACAATGCAAGAGGATAAGGATATAAGAGAAAACAATAGAATCAATAAAAATGAAAGAAATTAACAGTAACAAGCATGACACCGAGTTTCACTTCCAAACCAATAAAACGGTGCCATAAAGAAAGACCCAGCCTACCAGACACATGGATAAGTTTGCTGCAACGCGGAATATTATGTAAACCACAAACTAATAAGATAATGCTAATACATGAACAGGCAATTCAAATTACAAAGACAATAAAGCCTGCAAACTTAATAGGACCATCTAGATGGATGAGTTGAATTCACGCACAGAAAAATCAGTAATCATGCATCCAAAGAAAATTAGAATCCACTTTCAGACCTGTTGATGAACTAGATTTACAATTAAAAGTCATGTCAATTGATACTTCAAACAGTGGATTTAGTATAAAATTTAAAGCAATACAAAAACATGCATCCAAGATTTGAAGACTCTTTACACAACTCAAATTGTTTGAATGCCATGTAGATTTTCAGAGATAAAAGATCTAGGTTCAAATTGGAAACTACCGTGTTCCAGCAAAATGCCGTGAGCGTCTAGAAATCAGAGAAACACTGAAGTCCCTTCCAAATATGGATAGCCTAATCTGCAATCATCAATCTACATTGTATTATGCTCTATACTTATCAACTATAGAGTATATGCGAAGAGCTACATAAGCAATTATGTCAGGAGCTAATTGCAAGGTAAATATGCGTTGATGCAACAATTAAAAATGATAATAGTAACAAAAAAGCATGTTTAAGAAATAAAACAATTAAAAATGATAATAGTAACAACAAAGCACGTTTAAGAAATGCATCAATTAAAAATGATAATGGTAACAAAAAAGCATGTTTAAGAAAATGCTATGTGAAACTAATTAAATGCAACAACCAACAAGGGATGCAAAAAACTGTAAGTGACAGTTTATCAAATCCATGTTTTTCAATGCTAACAGCAGCAGACAGATAACAATTAGACGGAACCAAATACCTGCTTAAAATGCCCATGAACCAATGCTATTGTCCAAATAGTGTTATTGCATCTCGATCGAATGGCTTGTGTCAGATATGCATTCCAAACGAATATGTTATCATATGGCATTACTTCCTCACCCATAGACAACACATTTTTTTGCAAATTTTGCATTATAGGATAAGTATAACTATAGAAGAAATCTTTGGTCAAATCTACACTGGATAATAGTTTTTTGTACCTGCAGCTCAGCAAATATACAGATTAGAAGCAAAAAAATGCTATAAAAGTTTAATTAGTTACCATAATAGCAAACAGGAAAATGGGACGTGCATAATTACCAAAACAACTTAATTAGTAAAACTTTCAACGAAAGGAAAAGGAAGTGAAATTTTTTAAAAAAAATTATAAATGAATACAATAGCTTTGTAGCATATAATACAAGGTTCCACTGTAAGCTGCAAAAGCAGGTCATAGCAAGCTACAGATAAAGATTTTTCATAAACTATAAATGAAAACATTATCTTTTTGGCTTCTAGTTAATTAAAAAGTTTCAGGTTTATAAGTTCATTGGAGAAAATCATATGTATAACATTTAAATACTTTGTCATCTCAACCATTTCCCTCTTTTCTTTTCTTTCAAAGCTCACAATTTTGGTTTAATTACAAATCCTATCAAGATTTCTAATACTTCTGTCCTCGAAACCACGTAACACAATGAAGCATCAACAACTCCAATGCAAATTTCGACTTTCTACACCTTTTTATTTTGGTTATCACTTGAACCAAAACCTACATCAACCCAATCCCTATTCATTTGCACTTTGTGCTAAAGCCTAATGACATAAAATTTAACATTAGATACCTATTCTCCTCACTTCACAACTAATATTACATAAGATTTGTCTGTCTGTCAAGAACATGCCTACCATCAATCATTGTCCATGCATGTCAACAAGATATTAGCTTTGTTACAGCGTGTTGGGAAGAAAGCTCATGGTAAGATACTTGCATCAATCTTATAGAAAAACAAAAAATATAAGAAAAAATAAACCTCAAGCAGTTTGAGTTTATGCATATAAATACTGAACAAAGGAAATGCCTGGATACAGGAACTATTAATGCATTCTTTGACACAAATGGATGACAAAAAAATTATTTCTTTTCATAAAAAAGGTATGAGGAACCAAATATCCTCTTAACTAAAATGCAGTAATTGAATGAGTTTCAACCAGTTAAAATTTGGACTTGGAGACAAAGAATGAATTAAAGGAAGTATACGTGGTAAAATGAAACAAAATTTTTATATCTACTATTGACTCTCATGGTTCCACTACAAAATCAGGGTTGAACTCCTATATGGATCCTCCTTACTGAAAGTTCATATAGACTAAGCAAAAGCTTAGCTAATACAATGGCCACAAAACCAAATACATCATATATAAAATACAAGTATGATAAACAACAATGGAACACTTAGCCAAAAACTAATAATTAAAAAACATTCCACCAAATCTTGAAACCATCCAATTAATGTTTAAAATTTAATATGAAATAAAACATCTAAATGATATAAAGATGCAAAAAATAAACACCAGGCACTCACAGACCATCAAAGGGAAGGAAATACCTTAGCTCATTTTTGGAATGTGCAACATCTGATTGGATAGAGACATGTGGAATGGTAATCAATTGGCTCTCTTCTATACTATATATTGCATGACCACATATACATCCAATTTGTCGACGCTTGGTAACTAAAATCAAATAATACGACTCCAAAAACTTAATGCAACCTAAAAAGACCAACAAACAGACAGAATGATTCAAAGGTCTCCACATCAAAATACAGTAACCAAGCATAAAATATAGACTTAAATTAACCTGCAATCCCAAAAACTTTAGCCACAAAGGTCAGTCCCCCAGTAGCACGATTTCCTTCATCTATCCGTTGAAGCAAGTTCTTGATTTCCTGTGGGGAATAAACCACGGGGTCCTCGCTGATATTTAAATCAGACGGCTCTGATCGATCAATCTTCAACACCCGGAAAAATCTCTTGTTTCTGTCACTTCCAATCAAATAGAATCTCTGCACAAACAAACACAAATTCGTTTCAATTAAATAACCCTTAGTTTATCAGAACAAAACTGGAAAAAAAAAACCTGCAATTATATCAAACAGCCGCTTGAAAATCTAAATGAACCAAGCAGAAAGTAAGCCTACTGTACAACGATTTCAATGAACCTAAAATTGAAAATACTAGTATGATTTGATCAAGAATTAGACAAGAACGAAAGGAAAATTTCAGACCGCTCTGGTCTCGTAGAGGTTGAATTTCTCAAGCGAGTAGGAGTTGGGATCCGTGTCGGGGTCGTTTGACGGATGGATTTTGGCGGAGGAGGTAGCGTAGGCGGGCACATGGGATTTTGCCATGGCTTCTTCTAATTCTAATTTTCTGGAGTCCAACACAGAATTTTCATTTGTAGTTTTCTAAAGGAAACGAGCCTTCATTCATTTGGTTAAGAAAGCAAGAAACCCGTCATTTTATTTGTAGATAGAAGCACAAATTTGGTGAGATATCCACCTCATTCTTATTAATTCTAAAAATACTTCGACATTCATAAATTTAGACCAAAAAAAAATTAATTATAAAAAATATTATTTAAATTAATAAAATATTTAATGAACAGCAGCATATTTTTTAAGCAATGGACATTAAAAACCTTTTTTACCAAAATTACGTTTACGCCCTTAACTTTCCTGAAATGTTCAATTTGACCCTTTTGTGATTGAAATTCGATAGATTTATTCATTTTGTATCATAATTACTAAAATAATTTATAGACTATGACAATGGTCAGAAAGTGTGGAGTACTAATGTGGATCTTTAGTTCTCACCATTTAATATTCTTAGGTTATGTTTGATTTGAGAAATACGAAGAAATCAAAGAAAAAGAAAAAGAAAAAAAAAGAGAAAAAATAAACAAAATAAAATAAATTTTTTATTATTTAATGATATTATAAAATTATGAATAAAAATAAATGTATGATTTTCATTTAAATAAAAATATTTTTTACTTATTGATTTATTAATATTTTGTTTAAATATAAAAATACATTATATTAATTAATTATATATTGTTTAGTTTACACATTTTATAATTTAAAAAAATAAAATTTATTTTTAAATATCAATTAATTAAATTTGATAAAATTATTAATTAATATAACACAACCATTATTTATTTTATTATCATCATTATCTTTAGTTTTCAAACGCATGTACGTATTATTTATTAGTTAAAGTGAAAACAATAAAACTGAAATGAACATCTGTTTAGCTGCAGGCACAATTTGGCTCAAGGAATTGCCAATTATTGACCACGCGTAGATGATTAAAGGCTTAAGCTTGCAGGTCAAATTTACAAGGAAGCGTGGCAATTGATTGTCGGTTTTGCCTTTAAAATCAGGAGCTCGTTTTCAGTTGTTGCTTTCGCAATTCAAAAATCAAAAACTGATCTTGGGATAAAAGGAAGCCAATAGCAAATACAGTGTACCAGAAACGGTAAAATATTAATTTTCGATTAAGATTAAATTTATATTTTATTTTAGATTATTGTATATGTGTACAATAATTATAATATTTTAAGTTTTAGTAATTATTTTACATGTATAATTTAATTTTATGTTCTGTTTTTGTTAGAATTTGATTAATAGAATAATTTTTTAATAATTTTATTTTAGTATAATAATTGTTATTATTAAATTGGTTTATTGATTCTAAAAAGAAATCATGGATATTATTAATTTTATTGTTAAAGTAAGTGTTTATATGTTTTGGGAGAATTTAGATGTTAGAAGTGAATAGTAGGGTGTTTATTTTTTCTTATTAACTAAATAAATGTTTATGAAGATGCAATTTGAATTATGCACGTTATTGGAAGCTTAATCTAAATTATTTCCTTTTGGTCAAGATTTTTATTGTAAGAAATTAAATTATATTTTTTATATATAAAATATGAATGTACACATTTATTAATTATAGTACGTGTTAATATTGTATTAACAAATACCATATTTCAAAATAGTATTTTTACTTACTATGTGAAACTATTTTTCTATAATTTCAATTTTACTCTTTAAAAGATATAGTTTTCGTTTAAAAGAAAAATTATAGCACGTTATCGGAATAAGTTGTAAAAGTAAAATTGTAGCACGTTGTAAACAAATTATACTTTTGCTATTGCAAAATTCCACTACTTTAGTTGATTTTCACGAATAAAGTTACTTAGTATTTACCTTTTTGCTTTAGTCTAACCATCTTTTTGCAGATGAATTGTGTTGCTAAAATTTGAAGTCGAGTCAAAAAGTTTTTATAAGTTTTCTAAAAATAACCAAAAAATTTACTATCTTAATTTAAACTAATGGCTTTGGGTACTTCATGCAAACAAACAACTTTCTTGTAAAATAACTTGACTATTCCATTGCATCTAACGTCTTTTTGTAAGAAATAAAATATGTATCTTCGAAAATCTATCAACTACCACAAAAACAGAATTCATATCCCTCTATGATCAAAACAAGCCTAACACAAAATCTATAGAAAAATTTTCTCAAATATTTTCTAGAATTAATAAAGGCATATGCAAACTAGTATTTTAAGATTGCTCCTTAGCAAATTGACAAATATAACATCATTGCACATATTTGGTCACGTCTCTCCTCATATGTGGCCAATAATACATTTTTGCCACTGTCACTATATTCTTATTATATCTTAAATAATCAATTAGACCTTCTCCATGCAAATTATTGATTACTTTTTCCCTCAAGGATAATCTCAAAATACACAGATAATTACCTTACATAAGAAATCCATCATGAATATGGTATCTTCAATTGTTAGATTATTGATACACTTTCTCCACATTTCATTAAAATTAGTATATGTCTCGTATAACTTTTTTAAAACTTCAAATCCTATAATTTCTTATCTCAAAGTGACTAAAAAATTCACACATTTACTCAATGCGTTCATCACTTTATTATGTACTCCCGCCTTATATTTTAGCTTAAACTAGAATTTTTGTAAATACTAAGACCATTTGGCATGCATGTTTTGCCTAATTCTCTTCTAGCTATACAGATACTTTAATGCTTCATGATTAGAATACAAAAGGAATTCATAGCCCATCCAATAGTGCTCTCACATTTTTAATGCATGCATAATAGAATAATATTCTTTGTCATGTGTTGTCCACTTTTGCCTAACATCTCTAAGTTTCTCGTTGAAATGTGCCATTGACCTTTTTTTTCCTGAGAAAGAATTATCCCAATTTCTACTCCATTATCATCACATTCTATTTCAAATAGTGCATTAAATCTAGTAATGCTAAAATAGGGGTGGTATACAATTTTTTCTTTAATATCGCAAAACTCACAATAACTTCTTTACTACATTAAAACTTTTCTTTCTTTAAGCACTATTGTGCTTAATTGTGCTAAAATTGTGCAATAATTGTGCTAATATTTTGAATAAATCGCCAATAAAATATTGTTAGCCCATAAAAACCCTTTACTTCGGTTACTAACCTTGGCGTAAGCTAATCTCTAATAGCTTGAACTTTGTTTTTATCAACTTGAATTCCATCCACGCTAATTGCATAACTCATGAATAATAACTTGCTCACTATAAAAATACACTTTTTTAAGTTAGCATATAATTTATTCTCCTACAAATCTGTTAGTACTTAGCGTAGGTATACAATATGCTCTTTTTTTGACCACCTATGAATCAAAATATCATCAAAATATAATACAATAATTTTTTCGATAAAAAAGTTCAATACCTCATTCATCAATTGTATAAATGTACTAGATACGTAATATAACTCGAATGGCATCATGAGTCATTTATTTATTAACTAAAAAAATGGTTATGAAAATGTAATTTAAACTATGCACGTTATTGTAAGTTTAATCTAAATAATTTTTTATTGACAAGATTTATTGAAAGAAATTAAATTATATTTTTTTTATATATGAAATATGAATGTACAATTTATTAATTATAGTGCATCTTAATATTGTATTAACATGTACCATATTCCGAAAAAAGTATTTATACTTGCTATGTAAAATTATTTTTTTATAATTTCAATTGTACTCTTTAAAAGAAGAATTTTTGATTTAAAAGTAATTCTTTAGAAGTAGATTTTGTGATAAACTATGATTGTTTATAAATGATTTTTTTCCACAATAAAAGTTCGTAAAAATTAGATATGAGCGAAGACACTAAAAAATAATGCTCAAAAAATACATATGATTATTTATGGAAAGACATCCCACCAAATAATGTTCATAAAGTATGGATGCAATTAAATAAATATAATTGTTAAAATTTAAAAAAAAAATTGTGTCATCCTATATAAATGTTAATTTTGAAATCTCTCAAATATTATTTATTAATATATTATTGAAATTTAAAAATAAATTTGCATTTTATTTGTCTTTAAATTTTTAAATTTGTCATTTTACGTAAATATCTATTAAATTTTAGCTCACTTTTACTTTTTAAAATTTTGGTGGTGTTGGATGTAGAATTGAAAAAAAAATAAAGTTATTCCAATTAGAAAATAAAAGATTTTGTCATGTTTATTTTTTTGAACTTTTAGTATGCAGATAGTTTTTTGTACTTTTGTAATATGAATATGAAAACAAAGTTTATGTGACGTGATTTTATGAGTTGGAAGCAATTGATGAAGAAATTTCTTTAAACTCTATAAAATTTGAAAAATGACTAGTTTTAAGTATGAGATATATCTTTATGATAGAGAAAATTTTGCTTTATTTTTTTAATAATCAAGATCGTTTAGTTAATTTAATAATAAATATTTAAATTTATATTATGTAAAAATATTTATTAATTAAAAAATAATCTACAAATCTAACAAGAATATTTTATATTTCTAATGCATCTCTTATCTTTATTTAAAATTCATAAGTTCAATTATATATGAATTTTCATAGACAAATTAATTTTGCTAAGCTTGATATTTATGTATTTAAGTGTATTAAATGTTTTAGTAATATTTCTAAAATTTTATTACAAATACCAATAATAATATTATTTTTTAAACTTTTTTTGATAGTCAATTTGACTTTGAAAATTAAAAAAAAAATAAAAATATAATTACTTTAATAGTATTTATTTGTATAATAAAAGTGCAATCATCAAATAAATATAACTAGTTTTATAAATTATAATAAGTACAAGGTATAAAATAAAAATAAAAATTATAAATTATAATTTATGATTATATATATAAGTAAAAAATTATTTTATATTTATTAAGAGCGATTAAAAAAAATAATAACTATAATTATAATAAGATGTTGTTGAATTCGTAAGCAAAATAAACATTAAATTAGCTATACATTATTTTTAAATTAATTTTAAAATTTTAAATTTATAGTATATTAATTTTTTTATAAATAATTTGAATAATGTGTTAATTTATTAAAAAAAATCATTAGTTATTACTAAATAGTTGTATTATTTTATTCAAAATAAAATTTTTATAAAATATATAAAGTCTGGTAAATTTGATAATTTGAAGTTTGGAGAGCATGGAATTATGATTCCTTACCTTGGAAGAGAAATTTTGATTTCTCCAATTGGAGAAATAAGATTTCTTGTAGAATCTATACCCTCCCTATTTTGCAAGCAAATAAAGGAAGTCTATTTGCTTTGAGGATTTTTTTTTTTTAATTTTCTCTTTAAAATTCTTTTAAGAATCTTTTTTTTTATTTTATTAGCATATATTTTTTATTTCAAAAAATTTCCTATAACACCTCATTCAATTCAAAATGATTTTATTTGTCTTTCTTCCTCCTTTGTTGAACTCCTAAAACAATCTTAATTATCTGTAATCTTCTTCGTTAAACCTCACACTCTCTTTTTTTTCTTATTTTTTAAATCTCAAGCGAAAATTATATTTCTTATTCACAAATTAATTTTTTTTAATTTAATTTAAAACAATCAATATAAAAATTGAAGTAAACAATAAAAAAAATCATGAAAAAAATTAAAACGTATAATATATAAAATTTTAAAAAAATTGAGCTTATCTTATATTCAATTTATTGTATACAAACCTAATTTAATTAATTATTTTTTTATGACTTCGAGTGGACACACACATCTCCCTCACAAAGTCATCACGGGACCATAAGCGTGGCCTTCACCAATTAGTATAAATCTCTATTATGATTTTGAAGCAACTGCAGAAGAAAATTCTTAAAATGATCATATTTTAAATATTATTTATGTAAACATTTTATTTTGTTCTTATTAAATTAGCTAATTTAATAATTTTTAAATAATTTTATTATTATATAACTATTTATACAAAATATAATCTATTTCAATTTAGACTTTGAAATCAACCTCAAATTAGGGCTCAATTTTGAGCCTTGCAGTGGTGCTCGAATTTGAGCTCTTAATTGGGCTCCTTCTAAACCAAGTCAGGGCTCAAAATTGAGCTCCTAATGTATGGCTAAATCTTGAGCCCTATATAATTTTGAGTCCATATCAAATATAACTTGTCAACTTATTATTTATCATAAATAAATAAATAAAATATAATAATAGAGAATTGAACCGAAGTCATAAAAATGTGACACAATACGTTCACCACTAAGTTACAAAAATTTTTATTTTGCAAAATAATATTCACTTGTATTTATTCATTATTTAGTATTGTTGTAAATGTAAATAGACATAGAGGATAAAATTGTTTAAAAATATTAAAATTAACAAACTTAATAAGAGTAAAATAAAGTTAATTATTTAAATAAATAGCCTATACAATAAAACTATTTGAGAAATTTTTCTTAACATAATTTAGGTATGACAAATCTACATATTCAAGGAGGAGAAGAAAGAAGGATGGAAGATATATTGAAAAATAAAACAAAAATAATTTAAAAAATAACAAATTATTTATAATTATTTTTGTAATTATTAAGGATAAAAATTTCTTTTCAATGGTCGACTATGGTTAAGATGGCAATTCACCCACAAACTTATCAACTTGCTATTGCTCATAGCAAGTTTAAAAAAAATAAAAATCCATTATAAGTACTAGTTCGATAGCAATCATATATATCCAAGTATCAAAAATATATTTAATTTTAATATATATATATATATATATAATATAATATAAGCATTAAAATCATGTCATTTTGATATTAAATAATTATAAACTATAATTATTTGTTATATTATTTTGGAGTTGTGAGTTTTTAAATTTTATTTTGGATTTATGATATTTTATGTGTTAATTTGTAAAATAGTTATACTCTTTTTTATGAAATTTTTATAATTAATTTTATTTTATGTTAATGTATTCGATATCTTGTGTTAATAATGTATTTTATTTTAAATTAATGCCAAAAATTTATAATTTTAAATGTATAAGTTATAAGTTTAAATTTATTATTTAATAATAATAGAAATATAATTAAAAAATTAAAAATTTATTAAAAACCTATAAATATTCGCATGGTTTTGTAAACGTTTAATAATAGTACAATTTAATCAAATTGAATTGTGTGAAAATGATATTAGATTCTTCAACATTGTCCTACATCGCAATTGCCCTACTCTTCGTAGCACAAGAAATACTAATATTACAATAAATCATTTCATTCTCTACGTATATAGATAGATAGACAGTAGCACACAATATTTATTCTCTATTATTCAAACTAAAAATATTTATTATCCTGTATTAATTATTTTATTAAGTAAAATAAATAAAATAAAAATGATTAGATGTGTAACACGTGAATAACGGTGAGTGAGTGAAATATTATGTTTGGAACGAAAAGCAAGCAAGCAAACAAACAAACAAACAAACCGAAAGAAAACTAATCCCCTACAACTATGGAGAAGAAAGGATTAGTCCTCTCTATAACTGCTTTCTTTCTTTCTCTTTCCCTTTGGAGGATTACAATTAGAATTTTGAGAATAATGGAATCATTTAGAGGGCAAGGAGGAATTCAGATGCTACTAAGTGCAGAACAAGAAGCACAACACATTGTTTCCACCGCAAGAAATTGTAAGATTTATTTTCTATTTTATTTATTAATTAATGGATCATATATATATATATATATATGGTTATTAACTAATTATTATTTTCAGTGAAAACCACAAGGTTAAAGCAAGCTAGAGAAGAAGCCGAGAGAGAAGTCAACCTTCATCGTTCTCAGTTAGAAGCTGAATACCAAAAGAATATATCTGAGGTAATCCCTAATTATTGTAATACAAATAAATAAACTTAATTATTATTATTATTATTTGGGTGGTTAATTAAATGTTTGTAGACAAGTGGAAACTCGGGAACGACAGAAAAACGGCTTGACGAGGAAACTGAGACGAAAATTAAATTCTTGAAGGAATCAGCTTCAAAAGTCTCAAAACAAGTACTCGATTTGCTCATTAAGCATGTTACTACTGTCAAAGTTTAATGCTGCACAACACGACCTCTGCGCTTCCTATTATTTTCTTTCTTTTTATTTTTCTTTCAGATCCTTTCTTTTAATTTCTTTAATGAATAAATTCACGTTCATTCTCATTTTTTAGAACAAGTTTTCATTTATTTATTTACGAATAAATAAATAAAATTAATTAATTTGACATATGCAAAGGAGTGTTCAAAATTTCTTTTTTGTTTCATGTGATGTCAGCCATCAATAATACTTCTGTATGCAAAAATATTTAAAGTTTTATAAAATAAAATTATTAATATAATTTAGAGTTAAAAATAAATTCAAGATAGGCAGAAGTTACAAGTTGCTAAAAGTAATAAATTTAATAAAAAAAATGATATTGGAAATTTAATTAGATATGCTTTTGTTGCCAATTTATGTTATTTAAACATTATGATTAAAGCTATGAATAAAGAAAATAGGTTTTAAAAAAGAAGCTTGGAGGAGTTGGAACAGCACCATTTTCATTAATACTTTTTTAAAAAGTCTATTTTTTTTTTCATTATTGATTTAATTACTTAAATAATATACTGTCCAGTATTTTTTTTATGTTATTATATTATATACATAATTTATGCCAAATGAAATTTTTGGAAATATCAAGTTAGAATTTACAAAAACTAAAAATTATTTAAATTATGTTATAAATTTTGATATTAATTTTATTTTTAAAGAAACAAAAATGCATAACATATAAATAAGATATTTTAAAACAAAACAAACATAAAAATTAATTATATAAATTTTTAAAGTTTAATTATAAAAGAAATAAATTAAAGTAACAGATTTACACTTAATTTTGTTTTTTTTTTTATGAGCTGAAGATGATATAAAAAAACTTTAAAGGTTAAAAAAAGAGAGAGGAAGAGAGAGAGAGAGAGAGTAACAAAAATACCATAACCCAAAAAGGCAAAATATACTAAGCCAAATCAACACATCATTATGCCTACGCACAGTCAAGAACACAGCCGCCGAAGAACAATGACCTTTACACAATCCTTAATCCATTAATGACTATCATCATTTTGCTCCTCAAAACTACCTTCTTCTTCGTAGCCATACTTTCTATCTGTTTTTGTCACTGCTCCAATTCACGTGCGGATGGCAAAAATCTAAAATCACGCGCTCTCGTAGATCTCTCTAGAGAACGTGGCATCGATCTGACCGTGATTGAAATTTCCACTATTTTCATATACTAGCTGTGAAGGGTCATAAAATCCTAAAAGTAACTCTAAAATGTGTAGTGTGTTTAAAGAAATCATTGGATATGTAACTGTGAATTTTAACATGGGTTTGTTTTATGTTTTTAATGTGTTTGAAGTTTGTATATATCGTACACATGCCCATATATACAATGTATATGGGTTACTCAAAACCCTAAGGTATTTTTTTGAAATTACTTACTAATTTTTTTGTTATATATTTATTTAACTATTACAATATATCATTGTGTTTGGTTACAGAAAAAGTGAAGAGAAACGAAGGAATATAATTTTGAATATTTTTATTTTATTTTATCTTCCGGCAATTAACAAAAATTTTTTGGGTATTTTTGAAAATTATATACTAAAATATTGATAGGCTTTTGGAATGTACAGTACATTTAGTTATTGGATATGGATTGCTTGCAATTTCAATTTAGCCAGAGTAGAGAAGAAACAATTAAGCATTAGCATCTTATCATTTTATTATGAATAAAGAAGTTAAATGTTTTTGAACACATACAAAGGAGACTCATAACATTTATTTCTAATATTAATAGCATTTATTTCTAACATTTAGGTGAAAATGCATGTGCTCGATAAATTTTTTTTTTCTTTTCTTCATTAATGTTACCTCATTCCTTTTGCAAATTGTTAATTTTACTTTTTTATTTTTGTTAGAAACGTATTTGTAAAGTATAAATTATTCTTTTGACTTTTTCTTATTTGTTCATAAGTTATGTTTATATATGTGTTAATTTTAAAGAATAATAAAAAAAAATTTCTTCAATTTCATTGTTTATCTGAGCCCTAGATGGCAAGTTTCCTTTTTTTTTTTTTCTTGCTGCTAACCTTAGCCACTAGTCTGCTGCTACTACCATCGCCATTGTCTGCCACCATCCGACGATTAGATGACACCATCAACCCAGACAAAATCGCTGATCAAACCCCAAGGCTTCTTCATTGTTGATTTATGCTGGAACCCACCAAGAAGATTTCGGAAGAACCAAGAGTCACCCTTTGTTTTGATGTTGTCTGGCTATCTTTCATCCATCTGCGACCATCGTTCCACTCAAAAGATGATTGAGACCCAAACTTTGACCATTGTTTTCTGCCGCCTCCAACGATTTGGGTCAGAATTCAGGGTTAGGATGGGTCAATTAGCAATTCAGGTCAGATTTTGGTTTGGTTTTGTCAACCCGACGCAGTTCAGTCAACATAGTCCGATTCGGTTCATAATTTTTTCTCTCCCTCAAATTCAATCACTTGTCATCAAAATGTCAGGCGATTCCATCAACTTTGGGATATCAAAAGTAGTATCATTAGCAGTCGTTACTCCAGTAATTACATCTGTTCTAATAATTATTTCAAAAAAATCACGGGCAAATGCTGTAGAAATTTAGTTTCTTGGTCAGGGTCTTGAGGATCGTTTAAAAAATGAAAATACAGCAATTCCTAAGTAGCAACACCGTGCATGGAGGAAAGTCGATACATAACTTATTACTATTCTTTGGAATTCTGTTGATGCATCTTTAGCTTCCAAGGTTTAGGCATACAATACATTATACTTTTTGGTCGACACAGTTAGTTAGTATATACACTAATGACATCAACTGTATTTATGACATCATGAGCGGAATTTTTTTTATTTCAGCAGATTTATAGTCCCATTCATACTTACTGTGGGCGCACACGCACTGAAGACTTCAATTCATTATTCCCATGATATTAATACTTAAAAATAGCAACATGATTTTAATGGTTCTCTTATTGTTTGACTAGAGTACGATAGACTTCGATTGTGATATTCTTTATCTTAATTAGATTAGAAAATTATTTGAATTTGATTTTTTAAATTTAAAATTTTTAAATGTAAATAATGATAAGATATTATTATATTTTTTGAAAGAATTTTTATTTTTAAATAAAGATATTTATTAATTTATTTTATTTTTCAAACAAAATAAAAACACGTTCTTTTTCTCTCTATCTCCTAATTTATTTTCCATGCATAAAATAAAAGAATTTCTTTAAGTTTTATGGATTGTTAGAAGTTTTGATCAACAAAGGTAAGATTTTAGTTAACTCGTTATGTTTATTTTAATTTCATTAAGATCAGTTATTATATATTTAAATTTAGATTAAATAGAATTTTTGCATTGAAGTACAAATTATTGTATGATTTAGTTTATTTAAGAATTTTTTTTTCACATATTTTAGTTTAGGTTAAATAGAATTCTAGGTATTAATGTTTGTAAAGTAGTGTTTCTTATCTAAATTAGTATTAAATTAATGAATTGATTATATTAGGACTTTATGCTATTTTCTGAGCATATTATATATAAAATTATTTTAACTAAAATTCTGAAAAGTTTGCTTATTACAATTTTTAAAATATGAATCTTCATATGTTAAGGAGACCATAAATTGTATTTCACTTAAATTGGATAAAATTTCAATTTTATACATAATTTTGAATTTAGGTTTTCAAATTTGAAATTTTTTGTGTTTTGCATTTTAATTGTATATTATAAATTATTTGAAGTACCAAACAGCCTTTAAAAATTATAAAATTTTATATGCTAATTAATACATATGTTTGTCATATGTTATATAAATTTCAGGAATTTTAGAGCTATATTTAAATATCTATGAATTTTAGTTTAAATGAACCTCAATTGTGAAATATTCTAAATATATTTATATGTTCTAAAATTTTTATTAATTTTAGATGTCAATAGGTCTATAATTATAAAAATTTTTATGACATTTTATATGCATGTTTACTATTTTTTTTTTGAAATTTTGTAATTTTTGAGTATTTAAATATTTATTAATTATCTATTGAGATTTGAGTATTTTTGAAATATTTTGACAACTTACCTTTTTTTTTCAAATGTTTAAAATTTTAAAATTCTTTTTGAACTTAAAATATTATGAAAATTTTACATATTATATTCTTAGGAGTGCTCAAGAAATATGTAACTTTAACTTGATCTAAATTATAGATTGGGAGTTAAGATTCTAAATTTATTAGTAGTTTTGTTTAAGTTAAATAAGTGGATAGTGTAAACATACAAAATTTTGTTATATTTATCTATGTATTATATTAAGTGTTTTTGATAAGAGAATTCATTATTTTAAGAAAATTTGAACCTTCAAACGACCGTAAGAGGCAGTTAAAGGTTTAGGCTTTGTTCAAAGTAAGTAATTCTATTCATAATATTTTTGTATTATATTTATGAAACTATTTTAGGACATAAATTATTTGACTCAAATGTTTGTGAAATATTTGATTATTTGTTAAATGAATATATATTATGAATTGTTATAAATTGCATGCTTTCAAATGTCTTATTAAATGCTTTATAAAGGTTATTATTTAATTATAAAATTTATTAAATGCCTTGTAAATAAATTAATATAAGCCTTATGTTATTAAATGATTCTTAATATATTAATTGAAAAAATATTTTGGCTTCTTTGTCCGTAGTATCATAATTATAGTTCATATCGATTATGGTCAACATATCTGACTATGTAAATTAGTTGGTATTATATTTTAAGTGTATATACAATTTTGATTTTAGTTGGATCACAAAAAATACAAGTGAAACTGTATTATTGGTTAAGTCACTGGGGGTATAGGTTATACTATGTGACATAAACAAATGAAATATTTTTTCTATAATGAATGTTTTGTATGTTTCCATATTTATATTTACTAGATATAATTTTGCATGTTCTTTTATGAAATTTATGAACATTAAACTTTTATTTATTTGAGAAATTACTTTAAACTTTATTTTGCATAATATTTGAATTAAATGGCTTACGCATATTTTCTTATGCATTTGAAAATATAAAAAAATCCATGTATATGTTATGAATGGCATTATTTACTAAATTAACAGTTCACAACGTTATTTACTTTTTATCGAATAAACTGCTTAGATTGTTATGTGTGAAAGCTTAACTTGGAGGATGATATAGAAATTTTATTTATTTATATTTTTTTGATGATGAATAAAAAATTTGTAATGTATTTTGAATGTTATTTTAGAACTTTAAGTTTGATTGAATTATTATGAAATTGAGAATATTTGAGAATAATTTGTTATTAATAATGAAGTATTTCAATATATAAATTATTATTATGAAGTTTAGCACATGCATAAAGAGTTTTGCACCCTCATTCAATATATACGATGCTTGCTGAATTAGGGTGTTACATCAATCATCAAATTTAAGCAGTTCATTCATTCTTACACTTGATGAAGTAGAAGCTCATCAAATTTAAGCAATTTATTCATTCTTACACTTGATGCAGTAGAGGCCCATCTCAAATGAACTACAACCTTTGATAGTCTTAATATGGTTCAAATCGATATTGTTACCTTGGCCATTATATCTACTCCTACTCCCCATACACAACATGGTGGATAAGCTAATAGTCTATGACGCAAACAAGATGGTGGGATACTTTGCTCCTATTACCATAAACTAGGAGACATTCAAGCTAAATATTACAAGTTCAATGGTCATCCATAGCAAGTAATTTGTCCATATACAAAAGACTAGGACATATTTGAACAAAATGTTATAAGTTTTATGGCCATCCACAATAAGCAATAAACACTGTTTAAATTGAGTCCTCGATTTTAATTTTGAAAGAATTAGGAAGAAATCGTGTAGAGAATCTCAAAATGCAATTCGTAGAATTTCTCAAGTATCGAGCTTCCATAGTTGCATCCACCTTTACTATTACTTCCATTACATATATAGGTTATTTTATTATCCATCAATCCCCGTACTCTTATTCTATAGAGCCACGACTTCTTAATTAAGGTGTTATTAATCATATATTTGGTAATAGGTCTTTGTTCACTTATATTTGATATCTTCAAATACCTCAATTTATCACATTAGCCAATAGTACTAAAATTCCTACTTAAGGTGTTAATACCATAGAATTGTTTCTTGGTTGCCATTTACATATCATACTTTATATGCCTAATTTACTATTTTATTTATGAGTAAATTATTGAGTACTTTGGACTACATTATTTTATTTTCTTTTTGTTCTTGTTTACTGTAAGACTGGAGTACACTAACAATGATTAGCATAGTATGTGAGGTCTATGGTTTGTACTACTTGCTACAATAACCATACACCACTTTCTATTTTGCAATATTTCCAAATCTACTTCTTTAGAATGTGAGTTTTATCAATTAGAAAATGTACTTTAAAAATTTCAAAATTTTCAATTTTATGTTGTTTATTCAAACATTTAGGGTCTTAGTGGAATTGTGTCAAAACTAGAATTTCATTATTTTCTTACATTCAAAAATGATTATTCTCATTGTATTTGGGTTTTTCTAATAAAATATCGTTATAAAGTGCCTTCTATTTCTTAAATCTTTTATGTTAAAGTGAATGACTAATTTTTTGTATTTATTAAAATTTTACAAAGTGACAATGCAAAAGAATACAAATTCACCATTTTCAGTCTTTTGTTACTTTATAGGGTATCTTACACAAAACTACTTATTCTTATATTCTTTAACAAAATGGTATGACAAAATATAAAAATAGATATCTAGTGAAAATTGCCCACACTCTACTTTTAAATATGTATGTTCCTATCCATTTTTAGGATGCCATAATCCTCAATGCAAATTTCTGATTAATCAGACGCCTCCTATAGTATTGGAGGGACATATTCCTCATTTTATTTTTTTTTCCTAATGAGTCACTTCATTCCTTTTTATTACTATTTTTGTTATCACCTTTTTCGTCCATGCTCACACTCTTTATTGAGACAAGTTGTTAGTCAAATCATTCAAGTATGTTTTTTCTTAGTTATTCTCATCTTTAAAAAGGCTATAGACGTTATTCTCTTGAGTTCAATTGGTATTTTATCTCAATTACTGTCACATTCTTTAAGTCTAACTTTTAGTTTTCTACATCTTTATCTCACTCAGATGATATCAATTATATTTTGCTATTGCCACTAGCCTACAATTTAATGGTTTAGAGTTTACATCTATAGTTTCATCGAGTCTGTCTAAAACTCATGTACCATATGCACTATCCTAGGTACTGTGCATATTATTAAGGAGTTATAAGTAGATAGTTCTTAAACTATATCCACAGATCCTGTTTCTGTGCTTTTTTCTTCTATACCTTCAAATCTTTAGCCAAAATTTGATTAGTATGTTCTTTATCATAATATTTGAACCACTAGTAATCCTCATCCTATTTTTTATTTCTTAAGCTATTATCACCTATCTGACAGCCATTCTATTTTTGTTCTATCTTTATCTTCTATATCTATTTCTAGTACTATTATAGAAGTTTTGGCTAATCTTACATGGTTTCAAGCAATGGTTGAGGAGTTGATTGGCTTGGATAATGTTAAAACTCTAGACCTTGTCCTTTTACCCCTAGAAAAATCTATTATTAGTTGTTGATGGGTATGCACAGTTAAAGTGGGGTTAGATGGGTCAAACAATCGACTTAAGGCTTTTTTAGTTGGTAAGGGATATACTTAGATTTTTTTAATCTAAATTATGGTGACATATTCTCTCTAGTTGCTAAGATGATCTCTATATGATTATTTCTTTCTATTGCAGCTATTTGTCATTAGCTTCTATATTAGCTGGACATTAAGAATGTCTTTCTTTATAGTGATTTATTTAAAAAGATTTATACAGAGCAACCATCTAGATTTGTTGCTCAAAGGGAGTCACACTTAGCTTGTAGGTTGATAAAATCATTATTCCATCTTAAGTAATCTTCAGGTGCTTAGTTTAAATGTTTTACCTCATCGATTTAAGGGTTTGGTATGACTAAATGTGAGGCTAGCCATTATATTTTTATCACCATTCATTAAGTAAATGTATTTATTAATTGTTTATATGAACAATATAGTTATCACTAGAGATGATTTGAATGATATAATTAATCTGAGCTAATTTTTACATGACATTTTCAAAAAAGATACGGGTTGATTGAAATATTTTCTTGGCATTGGGTTGCACAGTTTTTTCATGAGCTTTATATTTTGCAGCAAAAATATCCTCTTGATATATTACAAGAAACAAGAATGTTGACACTAGGCCAATTGATACTGTTATAGATCTAAATCTTAAACTTGTGCGAGACAAAAGACATTCTTAAATTAAGGTGGATGTCCAATTAGTAAATAGTCTACATCTAGATATTATGTACCATACAGTGAAAATTTGGTATCATGGAAAAGCAAGAAGTAGAATTTACTTGCATAGTTTAGTGTTAAGGTTGAATATTGCTCGATGGCATTGGCAACATATGAATTAATATGGTTTAAGCATTTATTATCAAAACTTAAACTAAATATTAAAAGATCTATGCAACTTATTTGTGATAACAAAGCTGCTTTCCATACCTCCTTTAACTCATTTTTTCATGAAAGTATGAAACTCATTGAGATTGATTGTCATTTTGTATGCGAGAAGATTACAGTTGGGATACCATTATTGGTCATGTAAGCTTAAATGATTAGTTAATAAATATTCTTACAAAATTGCTTCAAGCTCCTCGAGTAAGACATATTTATAACAAATTGGGTGCTTATGATATGTACACATTAACTTAAAAAGGAGTGTTAGAGATAATAGATTATGTTTTTAAGTTTTCCTTATTTGGTCATGAGTTAGGTGTATATAAATGTGTGTTATTTTTGTATTAATAAATTGAAAGAATAATAATAAAAAAGATTTATTTAGTTTTACTATTTTAATTTTTACACATAATTTTATAAGTTAAATTTTTTATTTGGTATGTTGTTTATTAATCACTTTCGTGTTAAATTATGCACTTCAATAGCTTATAGTGATTGATTAAAGTTTAAAGATGTATGAATCATCAATAATTTCATCATTGATTATGGTGTGAATTACATTATAGCTTTTAATTGATTATTATGAAGTTAGGCATTTAAGACTTACTTTTTAAATTTACATATAGTTCATAACTAATGCCAATTTGAGTATGAAATGAGTTTAATGAATGATTATATTGTGCTTTTAAGCTTTGTTGCACAAGCAATGATGCTGAATATTTACATTTCATGTTCTTTCTTATATTGTGTTGTTATTGCTTTGATCATGCCATGTAGAAAGTGATAAAATTGTTTAAAACCAAAAAGGTAACAATTTTATTTATTCCTGGGTGTTATATATAATGTATTATTCTTTAATATAGTTGATATTATTTGACTGAATGGCTTAACTAGTACTTGGTGATTTATATTTTTATGTAGCACAAGCATTTACATAATTTCTTTATTGTATAGCTAAAGTTTGCACCAAACATCATAAATGCAATATTATTTATAATTTATCATGATACTTTCTTATATTTACTTAATTTATTAATTTTTGTAAGATTACTTGTATAAATAAAGTTGGGATATGAATTTTGGTGTTGATATGTTAAATTATTTCAAATTCTTAGTGATTTGGTTGGCTACACATTGGGGAATAGCAAAAGTTAACATAAAAAGATGATTCATTGAATGATCTAATGCTTTTAGTTTTTGAATAAAAATCTATGTGAAAGTTAAAGTGTATTTTGGCTTTATAGTAGTTCTACGATAAAGGGTTGAATGAGGATTAAAAGCTAGTAATTTTAAATTTATGGCTTGTTTCTTTTGTAGCATCACATACTTATGTTGTTAGTTCATGTTAAATAGTTCATGTTAGATGCTTTAATAATGATCTTATTGTGACATGGTGAAATATTGGAGTGTTACGTATTTTGATTTGGCATTTAATGATAAACACTTATGGTCACTATTATTTGCATATTTTGAAAAGTTCTATTTGTATTGTGTAAGTGGCATCGAGGTAAAAGCTGACAAAAATGACTCTTGTCGTTATGCTACCACGCTTACTAGAATGTTAGTTTACTAGAATGGATGGATATAGAATGTTATTTTATGGATGGATGAATGACTTAAATAGTTAATTTATTTAAGATATTAATGTTTTTGTTAAGAATTAATATTTATGCTACCTATTATATTTGTCATTTGTTTATAAAATTAATGTTTTTATTCTCTGATTAATATTTTCATTGAAAGTTTGAATGATTTGATATTAAACCAAGGATAGCAAAGATTTTGATTTTAAAATTTTAAAAAATACATTATACATTCATTGATGCTAATTTTTAATTTTAAGTCCTAATATAATAAAATCAATAAATTCTTCATAACGCGATGACAATAATTTCTAATACTATCAGTTAAATTTTGATGCTAATTTCTAGCAAGCTCATTCATGATACTTTGAACAAGTGTCACTAATACCATTCGTTGACACTAAGTTAGTATTAGAAAATGTAATATTTTTAGAAGTGTAAGGTTTTTGTGGGAAACATTAAACAACAAAATTATGCTTTCTATCTTGTGATCTTATTGTTTTTATTATGTTTTCTTATCAATACTTATTTATATACAATAAATTTGATATCTTTAAGTGTATATGAACTATAGATCAAAATACTTCACTTTTGGTAAGTGAAGTTTATTATGTTTAAATTACCTATTTCTATTTTGGTCAATCATGTCTTTGCCTACTTACATTGACTCTTTGTGAATATTATAATTTTAATTGCAATTTTAAAAAGAATATATTATTGATAATTCTTTTATTATGATTTCAAAGTTCTTTTGTATATGAGTAGTTTGTAAACTTTTTTAATTTGGTATTTTAGTCTTAGTTAAAAAGGGAAAAAAGTAGCTATTATATTATTAAAAGATTCTTATTTTAGAGAAACTAAAGGAAGCTAAGAAAACGATTCCTTTGAAATGAGGCATATCAATGAAAAAGAGTTTTGTTTTACGTGAAACGTATTACCGTTTTCTCTTTGACTATAGTTTTGATATTGTGTGGTTTTTTTTTCCAACCCAATTATACAAAAAATTATTTTTAGATGAACGTCCACTAGTAGGCTTAATTATGATTTTTATGTGATTGGAACACATGTAAGTCTATTCATATGTTCTAAACTAGGACCAATAATTCAAAATTGAATTTGGTTTAATTTTGTATAATATTATCTAAGAGCGATAATTTAAATTATTATGTTATATTTATATCAAGTCGTAATCATGTTGTATAAAAATAAGTTAGTTTAAACATGACCCATTAAATAATCATATCAAGAAATAAACTTAACACAATTATAAAATAGTAGAATGGGTTATAATTGTATCGTTCATTTAATATTTATTATTTATATTTTAATATATCTTTATAACATGCAAAATAGCTAATCAATTTTATTCTAAATGTAACTAAATGCTTTCTAAAAATAAATATAACTACAAATTTTTTAAAAATAAATAACAATAAAACAAAATTATTAAATAATAAATGAGTTAACATGATTTTTTTAATTGTGACGGGTTCATGTATCAAGATCTTTTAATCCAAATCTGACACAATTAGTCAATCATTTAATAATTTTGTCATTTATGTCAACACAAACTCACTAATTTTCTTTTAAGTTCATGTTATATTGATAGATCATATCAAAAATTGTCACTCATTATTATCTAATAATAAATGACGTGGTAATAGATGGATAAGCTTAGGTCTCTAATTGATTTTTTAGCATCAATAGCTAAAAAGGATGCAAAGAAGGTGCATACCCCACTAAAACATTTGCAAGAACTTAAGAGAAAGACCCATCTAATTCCATCCTTGTAAAATTAGTCTATATTTATAATTTCTATTCTTTTACTTTTCAGCTATTAAATTAGCATGCATTATATTTTTGCAATGTATAATTTTTTGGTATTAAATTTCTATCCAATGCATTTAATTTTTATATGTAAAAATATTCGATTTCTTTGGAAATTTGAGAAGCTAACTTAATTTGTAATATTGCAATTCATTTTATCAAAACCACACATCTTCTTCTTTAATTTCTTTTCTTTTTTATAAATATAACAAAAATGAAATAACCTAATAGAAAGAGAAGAAGAATTTTTATTTTTTTATTTACAATAAACACTCAATAAATTAAAATTAGTACATACTAAAGATTAGTTATATATTGCAACAAACTGCTAAGGAATATGTTAAATTTATGGCACATTTAAAATTAGTATATATGAATAATACTCATAGCAGTACCCATGAACAATGCTGGTCTGAGACAAAAACTAACAACCAAAAAGTGCTCAAACATCTAAGTGGCAGAATATAAGATCTCAAAAAGTGCCAAGGGAGTCATCGGGCGGCTCAACAAATCTAAATATGTTTTGTCTATTATGCTTAGGGTTTGAAGGTCAACCATCAAAGGAATTTTAGTTTTCCATACATTCAAAATAACTTTGAGTTTAATAGGATTGTTTTTCTTCTTTGTAATCTCTTCATTGTGCTAATAAAATTAAAAGCTCTTTTCTCTCCTGTAGTTTTTACTTTAAATTTTCTAAGATTTTTCATATAAATCATAGTCTTGATTTAATTTCTATTTGTTTTGTTGATTTAGTCTTTATAATAAATTGGTATTAGAACTCTTAGTTATTTACAAACTAAGTTTTTCATTATAGGGTTTTCAATAAAATACAAATTAAATAAGTTTGCGTAAGCAAACTTGTACATACATGGAACGAAAAATATAAAAAAATTATTTTTTTTTAAGATCCATGCAATAAATCATAATATTACATATGTACATTAATATAATATAGTTGATTTGTATGTATCTCTTTATTAGATAATTTACCACACTACAAATATAAATTAATTATCTCTACATCTCTATGGTATTTACATTATTGGAAATCAATTTTAAAGTGTTAACTCTTATATTTTGAATATCGATTATTTTGTGTGTTTTTCTTTTTCCAAAAATAAACACACAAACAAACTTTAGGCACACACACTATAAAACACAAATACTATATATTTATAATACTATTTTAAAGTTTAAGTTTAAACTTAAACCATTAGGTTGAGTTTTCTTTTAAAATCTAATCTATTTAATAAAGTATGTACTAACAAAATTTAGTTCAATATTTACATTATGATTTAATCAAATTTAATACTCCAATAACTTAACGAATTCTAAATACATATAGGATTCTTCATATATATATATATATATATTCATCTTTATCAATTAGCATCATTATTATTCTCAATCTTAATATATGATCTAATAGGTTTTTGTAGTATTGGCAGTAACACTAAAATTTAATTTTGGTATTACAAGTAATGAGTAGTATCTAGCAACACATCAAACTATCCAAGTTATGATAATATCAGTGATTCAATATCATCTTATATGTAACCAATGTTATCGTGTAATTGAATTCTTTTATTCTAAATATTTTAATTGAACACGATATATAAAATGTACCATCCTCGTATAGTTTAATTTTATATTTCTCTAATATTTTAAGTAAACTTATTCTAACAAATAAAGTCAACGTCACATATCAACTTATTTAAGTATAGTCATGCATTTTTATAGACTCACTTAATTAAATGATCTAACAATATCACTCCCATTATAAAGAAAGGATAAAATATATTTTGATCACATACGTCTCTCTACATAATATCTAATTATTTTTTTATAGTCTATTTTATTATAGATGATATTTAAAAATATCAAAATATATCATTGTTGATATCAAAACTGTGGTAATCTCAAATCCAATAATCACACACACTATTATTACTATGAGAATCACTCATGATACTCATATAATGATCTATATAGCATTTTTATGATGGGTCAATCCAGTATACTAGTTCTCTAATTTATACTTATGTGTTAACTTTATATCTTGTATTATAATATATATATATATATATATATTGTTATCAATCACTACATATACTAGTTTTTATACATTATTACTCTATTTATAATAATATTTGACTAAAGATATTTAAAATTAATATTCAATTAATTGAACTTATAATTCTAAATATATTATTACATTTATTAAACACACAAATATGTAATAATAAAATAAAAAATGAG
Organism: Swietenia macrophylla; assembly: GCA_032401905.1. Classification (NCBI taxonomy): domain Eukaryota; kingdom Viridiplantae; phylum Streptophyta; class Magnoliopsida; order Sapindales; family Meliaceae; genus Swietenia; species Swietenia macrophylla. Next base: position 3,114,223 of record CP135570.1, on the reverse strand, counting down.
ATATATATATATATATATATATGTATATGTATAAATCAATAATATTATAATACATAAGAAATAAATATACTAAATATTCAAAAGTACTATTGAATTTAGGACATATACTAATAGTTTGATGATAAAATCAACTTTAGTTCGTGGAAGATTCAATTTTGGGTGTACATAAGATTTCAAGGGTTATTGAAGATGGTAGAAAATAGCTATCCAAAAGATATGAAGAAGGAGAAAAATATTGATTTGGACGAACAAACTTTAAATGTAATCCAAATGTCATTGATTAAAGATGTGTTGCAAAAAATTGTAAATAAAGAGAAATCTTCAGAAGCATGGAATAAATTGAAAGAGCTATATGCTGATAAGTCTCTAATTGATACAATTAAAATAAAGTAGAAAAAATTTAGGAAGTCGTGCTTAAATGAATTTAATTATGTAATTATAACTATGACATTATAATTTCTAATAAGGATCCAGCTATAGTAGTGTTATGTTAATTGCCACCATTATATGATCCATTTATTGACACTTTATAATATGAAAAATAATAATCAATGAGTATGATATATGCGTCTACTATATTAAAATCTATTGAGCTAAAGAAATAAATTTGAAGTAGTGAAAATTTTAAAGGTGAAGGATTCATGTCAACATGTAGAGAATAACATGAGGATAATTTTAATAAGAAAAATAATAGGGCTAGATCTAAATCTGGTCAAATAATCTACATTGTTTTGCATGTGATGAGTAAGGTCATTTCATAAAGAATTGTCCTCCTAAAAATGTAAAATGAATAGATTAATAGTTTTATGAATATAATTACTAAAGTTTCAAGGAACAATAGTGCAAATAGTGCTTATGAAAATCTATTTCTATAGGATAATGAAAGGATAAATGGATAATGGATTTAGATGCCTCATTTCACATGTGTTTTCATAAAAATTGGTTTATCATTTACTTATAAATGAGTGGCAATATGTATCTTGGAGATAATCATGTATTAAAGGTAGTTATAATTGGAACTGTGCAAATTAAAATGTTTGATGCTGTAGTCAAAACATTGGAGCATTGGCATGTTGTAGGATTAAAGAAAAAACATTTGACTTCCTTTAGTACTTTAGATTCAAAAGGTTTTAGATTTCAAAGGTACAATAGGGTTTTGAAGGTTTTAAAGGATTTAATGGTTTACATGAACTTGTCCCAAGGAATTTTTATTCATGCAACATTCTTGTGCGTATACTTAAAAAACTTAACCAACAACCCAAAATATTTCTAAATGTAAAAGTTTTCCTCTTTTTTTTTTTTACACAAATAAAAGCACATAATAAATTATAGAGGCTAAACCTTTCAACTTTGTTTCCTCAAAAAAAAAAAAAAAAAGGAATACAACTCTAATGTTCTTAATGATTTTCTTCATTGAATTTTCTAAATTCATTTGTGATTTTTAAAGCTCTATATTACTTGTTTATAAGTTGTTATGGATTAGTTTTCTATTCATAAGTTGTCACCTCAAAGTTTAATTATATCTAAATGCTTGTTGAAAAAGTAATTCAAGATCCCCATATTATTCATCTCTTCAAAAACCGTCTCATAAAAGTTAATCTTATCTTTATCTATCATCAAGATAAGATCCTTTCCTTCTAAGATAAGTTCACCCTGTGTTGGGCCTATTTAAGTTCACTCACCACAATCTTGAGTTCTTTAACTCTTAGTCTATGACTGTTCTCAACCTGTGACCTTATTGATTGTATGGTAACTTGCGAAAATCTGCAATAGCCTATCTTGTTTCTTCTAAAATAATACTGGTGCATCACATAGAACTTTCAAAGGTTGGATATACCTTGCTTCTAACAACTCATCTATTTGCCTCTACTACTCTATCAAATTTAACAATGATATTTTATAAGGAACTTGTGCAAAACATTTTACATTAGGTTCTAATTCCATATGTAGGTCAATTATAAATCTAGGGTGTTAACTCTTTCAGAAGCTCAAATGGCAAAATGTCTACAAACTCATTAACACAGTAACATATTCATCAAGTACTTTTATAACTTAATCCGATTTGATCTTTACAAACACCGCTATGTGGTATATCTCTCACTTTTTTATCCTCTTTTTAAACGTATAGCCTATAAGTAAATCAGTACATAAACATATAATAAAATTGTACAAAAAAATCACTTTACTTTTTAAGATTCATGGGATAAACCCTAAAGTTATTTTATGTATATATCTTAATATCATAAATACGTACATACCTTTAATTAAATAATTTTTGTTAAATCACGAATATAGATCAATTGTCTCTGCGTCTCTATAGTGTCCACCTGATTAAGAATTTAATCAGAATGCTAACTCTTATGATTTGAGTGCGTGATGTTTTGTGCATTTTTCTCTTCTTAAGAGCAACGACATAAAAAATAAACTCTATGCATATCCTTAAAAACGTAAGTATTATATATTTATATATTATTATTTTAAGTCTTTAATTTTGACTTAAACTATTTAGTTGGGTTTTCTTATAAAATCCAATTTATTTAGTAAAGTACTGCTAAATTTAGTTCAATCTTTACATAAGAAATTTATTCAAAATTAATACCCAAATAGTTCAACGAATTATAAATCTATTTAGAATTATATATATATATATATATATATTATTCTCAATTTTAGTGTGCAATCTAATAGGTTCTCGTAATGTTGGTAATAATACTAAAATCTAATTTTAGTATTACAAATAATGAACAGTGTCTAGTAACACACTATGACTATCTAAATGACGAGAATATTAGTAGTCTAACATTATTTTATCCCTGACCAATGTTACTGTATAATTTAATCTATTTGTCTTCGATATCTTAGTTGAACATGAGATATGAAAAATATCATTCTCATATAGTTTAATTATATATTTTTTTGATATCATGAGATGATTTATTTTATCAAATAAAGTTAATATCATATATTAACTTATTTGAATATAACCATATATTTTTTCAAAATCTCACTTAATAAAAGGGCTCAATATATCATTTCTATTATATAAGAGAAATAAATTTTATTTTAATCATACACATCCCTCTATACTAGTTAGGACATTTTTTATTATCTTTTCATAATCTATTTTCTTATGGATGACGTTTAAAAATATTAAAATATATCATTTTCAACATTATGAACCATGTTAATCTCAAGTTCAAAGATCACATACACCATTTACGTAATGTTCTCATGACGGGTCAGTCCAGTACATTAATTCACTAACTTGTATGTATGTGTTGATTTGATATCTCATATTATAATACACATAAGTTGTTATCAGTCAGCTTACATACTAGTTTTTTTACATTGTTGTTACTATATGAATAACAATGCTTAACTAGGGGCATTTAATAATAGTGTCCAATTAATTAAATTTACTATTTTGAAGACATTATTATATTTATTAAATACATAGATATATAATAATAAAATAATCAAATGATATATATATATATATATATATATAAATTATGGTACCAATGTGCTAAATATCTAAAATATTATTGGATTTATGACATATACCAACATAAACATCTAGTGTAATGGTCCATTCTTGTCATTCTTTAAGAGTTCACACAGCATGAGCTCAAGAATCTTTCTCGTATACAATAAACTTCATATTTATAGCATCACAAATACCATGGATCCACAAAATCAAGTCAAACTCTTTGAGTAATAAAATAGAGAATCGAACCTTCTCTTTTTAATTATTTACCCTCAAAGAACTTATAGTTATACCCTGCATAACAATTTTTGGCAAATTCATAGCTGGCATGACATACTACAATTTATAATCCAAGCTTTTTCATCGTTCATGCTGCAAATAAGGTGTTAATAGCACATATGTCCATCATCGCCTGAATTTTTTTTCCATTTGCATATGCTATTGTGTACATCAAGCCTCGATATAAGTCATTTATTCTTAACACATTGCAGCACTACTACTATAAAGAGTTAAGCTTTGGTATGCCTTCATCAACTTTCTGTGACTTGTCTTTAGCTATTATGCATTAAGCTTGTTGTACTTCAAGCATTCTCTAACAAATTAAGAACACTCGTAAATGAAACACATCAAGCTTTTCTTTTCTACTTCTTTGTTGATTTACTTCGATTAGATTATACCATGTCCTTTGTTCGGTCATCACCTTTAGATGCGTTTACCCTAAATTAACAATTGTTCTCACCCATATTTTCTTTAATAACCACTCTTTATGTAATACAATGTCTACACCTTCATTGTCTTTATCTTTTCGATTACATTTTCTGTTACAGGCTCGTTAGACTTATGTTAATAAGTCCATTTACCAATTTTATGGTCACATGACACCTATATATCATTGAAGCTCATGTACAATTCATCACGCTTATATTTTCTGTCCTTATCTCAACCCATTAAGAGAGTATTTAACTTTGAGCTTTTTTCACGTATTTACAATCCATTGATTAAGGCTGAAACCTTATAGATCTTGAAGTCTCTAAGTTAAAGGTCTAATATACATGATGGCTTATATATTCTTTAAGGAACAATTATTTTAGATGTAGCATTAATGACTATTGAGAGTGGTGACATGGATAGCACTCATTTATAGCATGTAAAACTTGGGCACATGAGTGAAAACACTTGTTAAAATTATGCAAATGATATCTCCTTAACAAAGAAAAGGTAAACAATCTAAGATTTTGTGAGCATCTATTTTTGAAAAGTAAACTAAGTTGTAGTTCAATAAGACAATTCACAAGATTAAAGGCATATTGGATTATGTGCACCATACTTATGGGATTTATATAGAGCTATTTTAAAAAGCAATGCTACGTACTTTATGAGTTATTTTTTAAAGACCAAAGGTAAAACATTCCAAATATTTAAGCAATAGAAGGCATTGAGGAATAGACAAATAGACAAATTAAGCGTCTTAAAACTTTTAATGGTTTAGAATATTACAATCATGAGTTTGATGAGTTCAACAATATGGAAAGAAAAAAGAGATGCCACACTTGTATGAAGACACCAAAACAAAATGAAGATGTAGAATGCATGGATAAAAACACTATTAGAGAAAGCTCGTTGTATACTCTTTCTTACTGATTTATCGAATGTATTTTAGGCTGAGTCAATAAATACAACATTTTATTTTCTTAATAGGTCTTTATCTATAAATATTAATTGTAAGACTCATTTTAAGGTGTAATCCAATATATTTGCTAAATATAATCACTTAAAAGCATTTGGTTGTCCTATATATGTTTATGTTAATGATGAAAAGCTTAAATCAAGGGCAAAAAAATGCATATTTTTAGGCTATACATGTAGACTAAAAGCATATATAAACTTTGGTGTTTGAAGTATGATAAATACAATTGGATTTTCAAAAAGGTAAATCAACAGTTAGAAAAGACCATGGTATTAGTAAATAAGTAGAACTTGAAGTGGAAGATCTAAAAGTACAATAGTCTGCAAAGTAGAGGATTAATGATATACAAAGTGTTTATATAAATGGTCAACAATATGAAGATGCATAGGAACTTAAGGATGCATAAAAATAATGAAATAGCATTGTCATTAGAAAACTAAGGCAACTGATTCGACTTCCTAAACATTATAGTTATGTTGAGCACATGTATACCTATTACTTTCAAGGATGTGGTATCTTGTCTAGGAGCTAAAGTAGTAAGTACATATATTGAACACATATGTACCTACTACTTTTAAGGATATGGTATCTTGTCTAGAAGCTAAATAATAGATGGATGTTATCACTAAAGGGATAATCCTTAATTAAAAATCAAACATGGTAGTTGGTAAATCGCCTAAGAGATAATAAGTAATAGGATGCAAAAAAGTATACAAGAAAAAGGAAGGGATATGAAGGGTTGAATTTTCTAGATATAAGGCACATCTTGAAGCTAAAGGTTACACATGGAATGGGAAAATTGGCTTCAATGAGATGTTCTCCCTAGTTATAAAACATAATTCTATTGTAGTATTGTTGGCTATGGTTGTCATTTATGATTTTCATCTTGAGCAATTAGATATAAAAATATCATTTTTATATGGTACATTGGACAAGCAAATTTACATGAGATAATCAGAGAATTTTATCTTTTTAGATAAATAAGACCAAGCTTATTTTCTTAAAAAATTATTGTATGGTTTGAAATAGTCCTTTAAATAATGGTGTAAGAGATTTAATAATTTAATGCTTGATTATAGATATATTATAAGTATTTATAATAGTTGTTTGTATCATAAGAGACTCTATAATAATAATTACATTTGTCTACTAATATATGTTGATAACATGTTAGTTACTGCTAACAACATATGGGATATTGATTTATTAAAGAACCAGCTGAGTGTTCATGTGATGACTCAAAATAAAAGTTAGTGACTTTTAAGTTAAAAATTTAAATTATTAATAAAATACAAATAGTTAAATATACCCTTAAATCTTTAAAAATAGGTCAAAATATAAAATATATTAAAATATCACAGATAAATATAAACATTTACTATGTTTTAAAATGAATACTTTTAAAATTAAGTGATCCATGTAAATTATGTATTATCACATAATTAAAAATCTAATAAGTTAAATATAAGTCAATAAAAAAGTACTAAAATATAAAGTAACTTATCTCCTAATACCCGAATGTATTACTCACTCTATTGTATTCACATCATGCTAACAATTTTTTGGAGGAAAAAAGGAAGAAAAGATCAAAACCAAGGTTTCAATAGAAATTAATATCACTTACTTATGTTCGTTTTATCGAAAAGTTTACATGGTTAGTAGAAAAATAATACTCATTTTCAATAAAATCACTAATGATGGTAAATATTATGAAATTACACATTTTATACATAATATATATTATATAACTAAAATAATCATCATTTTTAAATTTTAAACACATAAAGTAATTATATGAACACACATATCATTTATAGTTATAACAGAGTTGTAAACCACATAAGTTGCAAATGTGTCTTGTCTTATACTTAGGGACACTCACTTGTTGTCCTATCTCAGAACTTAGGGACACTTTCCTATTATCCCACCTCATGATTAGAGATACCTCCCTTCATCCTCAATCATAACTAGGGATACTCCCCTATCATCCCATCCACATTCAATCATAAATAATGTGTGATATTTATTTTCATATGTATCATTTTCATATAATAATCAATTAAAATGTTCATATTCATATATATCATTTTTATATAATAATCAATTAAAAACTAAGCAGTACAATGGCACAATATTAATAAGACCACCTATATACTATTCAACAAAACAATGTATTTTAAAAAAATCATCACACAAACATTTTTAATACAAAACATTAATTCAAATAAATATTTGACACACCATAACAGTAAGACGTGCCACCTAAACAATTTCATCATAAAATATTATACTCAATTCAAAATAATTTAAGTTCATTTCATATTATGATGATAATCATTTATAGATATATTCAATTAAATTTTTAAAATTCACAACTAAGTAAGCAATAAAATTCTCACCTGGGTCGTCTCAATTTATGTGTGTTTCGATTCAAAAAATTATTTAATCAACCAAAAGTTACAATTGGATTTCTTTTGTTGAAACGAGTACAATAATGTCTTTGGGGCTAAAAATAATATCCAAAATGTCTGTAACAGAATTTTGACTAAGAGTTGATCATTGATCAATCAACTCGCTAATCAACGAAGGGGGAGTCAAGAAATCCAATGATTTGGAGGATGGATCTTGGTCTATTTTATAGATTTTGTCATCCTAAGTCCAATAGCGCAACTTGTTTCTTATTTCGATACATCGTTTGTCGAAAATCTAATTTAAAATTTGTTACTCTAGTGACATTTTGGGAAGAATCTGGCAACTTTTAGGTTTGATTTTTTTGATGGTTTTATTTTATTTGTCAAGGTGAGTTCACTGGTATACTCGACTTTTCAAGAAAAGGTCTGAGTTGGCCGAAAAATTGAGTTAATAATTTTTAAAACTTTAAACAAAATTTGACAAAATATCAATAATCAGATTGAGATGAGATTAGTGACAATGGAACGAGGACATTGAGTAGGTCGTGTGGTCTGAAAATCATGGCAATCGAAAGCTGAGAAGGATTTCGTTAAAAAGTGGCTAAAAAAGTAAGGAAAAAGAAAGTGTTAGGGTATTTTTGAAAATTCTAGAAATAAAGAGATATCTATAAAAAAAATTATAAAATTATAGAATGACTCTAAATTTTTTAAAAATTTTATTTGGACCATAAGTATTCAAAATTTATACAATTTTATTAAATTTTTGTTACTGTTTAGTCCTCTTTGAAAATCAAAAAAAAATATAAAATATTTATTACAATAACCACGTATTTATTTTATAGTTCTCAATGTATGATAAATGAGTTTAAGATGAAGGACTTGGGCATAGCAAAGAAGATTTTGGGTATATGGATTCATAAAAATTAATGGTTAAAAATTTTGTTCTTAGCACAATAGAGTTATGTTGAAAAAAATATATCTACAAACTTATCACCCAAAACAAAGGAAGAGGTGATGGAGTATATAAGACATGTTTTTTATTCCAATGCAATTGAAAGTCTCATATATGATATGATTTGTACCAGGCTTGACATAGCTTATGTTGTGAGTGTAGTAAGTATATAACTTCCCTTAGAAAGGAATACTAGAACGCTATGAAGTGAAAATTATAGTATTTAAGGAGTATTAGTCCTAGAGGACTTGTATTCGATAAGGCAACATTTAGTATAATTGAATTAACAAGATATGTGAATTTTGATTATGTAAGAAATCTAGATAATAGATCTCTAACAGGTTATGTGTTTACTTTTTCTAGTTATATCATTAGTTAAAAGGCAATGTTATAGGCAATAGTAGAATTGTCTACAACAAATGTAGAATACATGGCTATTGTAAAAGCAATGAAGGAAGCCTTGCAGTGAAGAGGTCCTATAAATGATCTTGATTGGCCACAACAATAAAGAGTCATACATAGTGATAATTATGTCATCCATCTGATTAAAAATCAAATATTTCATGAAAGGACAAAATACATTAATACTATATTCCATTTTATCAGAGATGAGGTTATAAAGCGTTCTGTTACAATATAAAAGATTTTCACGCACGAGAATTCCGTTGACATGTTGACTAAAGCAATTCATGTGGCCAAGTTCAAGCATCGCTAGACTTGATTTGTGTTTGCAGTATGTGATGAATCCTTGGGGGTGTGGTGGAGAGATTAGGGCTAATATGTGTCAAGGTGAAGAATTGTTGAATTGATGACACATATTTGAAACTAATACATATGAACAGTACTTATGGACACTTATGAACAGTGTTAATTTAAAACAAAAGTCGAGCACTCGAATGGTTAAATACAAGCATCCAGAAAGCGCTCGAGCAACCTGAAGAATATAATGTTTGGCCTATTTGAGCTAGGGTTTTAAGGGTAACCATCAAAGGAATTTTAGATTTTCAAACATTTAGAATAACTTTAAGTTTAATAGAATAGTTTTCCCTCTTTGTAATCTCTTCATTGTGCTAAAATGGAAAGTTTTTTTTTCTCTTTTGTGATTTTTCTTTTGAATTTTCAAGGATTTTCCACGTAAACCTTGGTCTTGATCTGATTTGTATTTGCTTTCTTGACTTAATTTTTATAACAGAATATCACAGAGATAAGCCGTAGCCAAATATTTACGTCAAAATTATTAACGAAAGATACATAATTCTTAACGTAATCATGTGCTAACAATCCATCGTATAATTAGGAAACGTTGCTCAAAGGCATGAAAATTAAGATGGGAATTTGACAGATTTCATGGTGTTCTAAGAGTGAAAGGGTTATGGCAAGCTAGATACTGCAAAAGATTATATATGTAATACTCCCTCAGAAATTACTTCGTTATGCATGTTCATTTTGTTACCAATTGCCTGAGCTTCATGCGAAGATGAAGCTTGGAATTAACAAGATCTGTGTGAGTGTATTTCAACTCATCAAGATCTCAGAAGATTGGCATTTGCATTTGCTGTTTGACAGATTTCATTACTAAATGGACGAGCTAAATTTCCAGTCAAAAGCATTTATTAGCCAGCGCGGGGGAAAGAAATTAATGAAGGAATTCACAATTAACTCATCGGCTGCATATATTAATTAACAGATATCATGATTCACTTCACTTCAAGCTCTATAAATTGATTTATGGTTAATAATCCATAGCATGGATAAATTGATTATTAATTGCAACTCTCTCTCTCTCTCTCTCTCTGTCCCCCTTCTGTCATAACTCGTAGCAAGAACAACACATAACTAATTAGAATATATATAAAAGAAATTAAAAACTATCCCTGATCTCACTACCGTACAACCGATTTGATGCATGCTGAAATGAAGCTTGTGGAATCTGTGAGCTGAGTTGAGAAGTAGCAGAATTAAGTCAATTAATCTTAGGCCCTTTCCCCTCGCTCCCTCCTGGCCTGGGAGGCGCAGCCAAGCTAACTGAAGTAGCTGCAGCATCTACCTGTAATTGCATGAATCACACAGAACAAAAATAATAGTTAAACAAATTACCACTGACCTGAACTCTGTGCTGTTTTTAATTTCTGATGACTGATAACATCATATTGTATGTCTGAAAATGTATATATCTCTGTATCTGTATATCTATCTATATCTCTACACACACACACTCTACTGAGAGAGAAAGAGTTATAGATAGAGTTACAGTGTGGGGATCAACGTTTGGGTCTGTTGGTGTCGTGGTTGAAGGAGGTGGATCTATGGTTTGCTCAGTTCCTGAACAACGACAATTTTCTTGGCTTTTAAAATCATCGCCACCACCCAAACACTTGAGAACAATACTCTTTACAGCTTCAATGATCGAGCATGGATTGTATACATCCGTTGTTCTTCCTGCAGCTTCACTTCCATGATCTGACGACGAGGACGAAGATGGTTTTTCCATTTCTGAGTCTCTTTTCTTCTTCTTCTTGCCTATGCTTACCTACCAACTACATTAAATCTCTTAAATGCATGGTGGGTTTAATGTTTGTCCTTTTGACTTTCAATATTGACCCAAAGTACAAATCTATCCCCACTTTTGTTTTATCTTTTTAAACACAAATCCATCTAAAAAAAACTTGTTCATCTTTTCATCTTTTTATTTTTATTTTTTTCATTTTCATGTGAAGAACGATCATTATTTAAGAAATCAAACCAACTAAACTACTTATAAATAAATAGAGAATTATTTCACGAGTCATGTGTTAATACAATTTAACCATAATATAAGAGTAGCTGTAAGGGATTATTTGGTAAGTTCAGCTCAACTCAACTGAGATATAAATGAATAAATTATATCTAAATTTGATAAATTACAAATAAATAAAGGACTTGAAAGTTATTATCCAACTACATATTGGTAATAGTGATAAAGAGAGGAGACAGTGGTGAGGTATGCCGCCTACAACTGTTACAGTTGCGAAACCATGGACGTTCCCTTCGCTGCTCGTCTTGTCTTGTCTTCTAGATCCGACCGCTGATTCGGAAGAAGAATCTTAGTGAACAAATTGCAGACAAACTCCAAATCCACTAATTAAACAAATTAAATTATCAGAGTTGTCCTTAATTATTTATCCTTTGATGTTATGATTTCGCACGCTAGGTAAGGCGATTCGTCCAACAATTATCGCTTAATTATTAAGCATTTGAACTATATTACAAAAATGTTAATCATGTTAATTTAGACACGTTGACCTTCAATCAAATGCTAAGTGATACGTCAAAAATAAAAAAAATAAAAAAATAAAAAAAGGGACTCTTACGTTATATTATTTAAAAAATAGTTAGCTTTAGGAAGCCACCCAACACGACTGCATAAGGGCCCTCGTTGTTGAGTTCATCGCCACCTTCCTCTTTGTATTTGTCCGAGTTCGATCTGCCATGGCTGCAGGTAATAATAATTTTCTTTTCTTTTCTTTTCTTTTTTTCTTTTAATGCTATAATTAACGACTGTATATGTGAAAAATGAGTATTTACTGTATTTTCAGTGGTTTTTTTAAACGTGCAAGCAAAGTTTACAATTTAAACACGATCCCAGCTCTTGAATTCTTCAGATCGATCGTTGAGCGATCATTGATTTTCGACTCGTTGGCATACCCCATTTTTTATGCAGTTGACCACTTAACTGTATATATATTTTTTGGGAACACTTGTGACTGGCTGTAATTCTCTGTTGTCGCTTCATATAAAATTTAGTGTATAATGTTCTTGTTGAACATATATTTCAATTCGTCTTAGATGAATACATAAGCTTGCAGGAAGTTCTCTGGTGGGCCGTCACTCTTGGCCTCCTTTTCGGTGGTTACATCACCATCTTTACATAGCCGTGTGTGTATGTGCGTGTGTATTAGAGAGAGAGAGAGAGAGAGAGAGAGAGGTGTAAGACAGATGTCATTGAAATAATATATGGAATTAACAACTAATAAAGGGATAAAATGTAATTAGCAAATCCAACGGCAAAGGCAAACGGCGGGATCACATGGGCCGCTCCCGATTCATGTTTTTTTTTTTTAACACGAAAGGAATTGCTTGCAACACTTTTGCTATCCCTAAATGAAGAGGGATGACAAATTTTCCGACCAGTGTAGGTCCTCGCTCGCTCCAACGGGAAAGAATTTAAATAAATTTAAAAAAATAAAAAGAAATTAATTCTCAATCTATTAATAATAGAACAAAAATTGGTTTAGTTATGTCATTCCCCCTTTACCTTATTCTCAATTAAAATATAATATAATTTATAAATAAAATTTTATATATTTATTACGCGTTATTAGCTGTAGCCTTCTGCCTTGAGTAATTTTCTCCTTCACATTAAATGGCCTTCCGATTTCGGATTCTACTTTCTTGCATATAGCTAATGCACACCTACGCTTACAAAATCAATGAGAATACACTACACTCATTCCTAATTCTTATCATGGTATCAAAACAATAGGTTTTACAATCCAATACCTGTACCTATGGCGGCCGACAATGCTCTTTCGATCTCACCAAAGCTCTTACCGATGCTTCCTCTTGCTATTTTCTGCGTTCTTCTGATCAGCGAACCAAATCCTCGTTGATACACCTCTCAACGGTGACGATTATCCCGTTTGCGACGTGCGATTACACATGCTCTCAATGCCAAAAACAAATTACCCTCAGTAACCGATACCCTCAAACGACCAACCGATCTTCCCTCAGCCCAGACTTGAGATCGTTGATGTGATATGATCCTTTCTTGGCTCCTTCACAGCATTGACAAGACCATATCCAGTAGCTTGTCTATTGCTCTACACCGACAGAGCTATGGATAGATTTGGTACTTCGTTTCCAACAGAGCAACCGCCTTAAAATTTTTCGTCTAAAGCAAGATCTGGCCACATTGCATCAAGACAACCTTTGTTGAGGGCCTGAGAAGGCAGAAGTAGTGTGAGAGGTAACGATGATATTGAGAGCAACTGCAAGCAGCACGTTAAGTCACAAAGGCTAGCATGTGTGGGAAAAATTTAGCACGTCAAGATCCTACTGCACCCACAGGCATGCATCAAGTAATGCATATCACCAATGATAATTTACTGCAAGCTATCAGTATGTACACGTGAACATGCAGCAGCCAGCATTTGCAGCAATTATCGCCAGCGGCAGAATATTGTAAAAAAATAAACATGGCAAGCACAACATCAAACCAAGCTTGCAACGGGGTCCAACAAAACCTTGACATTGTCCGCAAAAGAATTCTACACCAAGTAGAGTTTGAGCATCATTAGGAGATTGCAAGCCAACAAATTTGAGTTTAAGTAGGATTTTCTTCTTTTTAGTTTTAGATAATTTAGGAATCATTTTCATAAGCAAATAAGGAGTTTAGTTTATAATCAAATAAGGGTTTTTATTACTATAAATACAGTTATTCATCATGTAAATAAGGATATATTCAAATATCATAGCAGATTTTATGGCAAATTACTTGCATCTTCTATCTTTTTTGGTTATCCTTCAAGAGTCATGCTAGGATAGTTTGGACTTAGGTCAAGGTTAAGAGTTGTCTTGCCTAAAAGTTGTGAGAGGTTTAAGAGTTGTCTTGCCTCTCCAACACATCCGTGCATCAACAACTGAGTACGAAAGAGGTGAAAGGGGCAGAAAACACAAGGAACCCAAGTGGATTGCATCCAAGTAGTAAGTTCAACGAATTTCGAGTGATCACCATATCCTTAATTGCCGAAAAATTTGGAACCAAAATTTTGGGTGCCAACAACTAATGCTCTCATTGAGAAACGTAGCATAATCACAATAGCATCCTATCAATAACAACAACATCAACAAACCCCACAGCAGGAATTCATCAGAGAGGATTTTTCTGTAATCAACCGATGAAGGATTATGGTTTTGGAAAGAAACCAACGCACCCTTAATGAGCAGGTAGGTAACTTGGGACAACAACTTGCATCTATAATTCATTATGGTTCTATGCCAAATAGCAAGTGTCATGAGCAAGCAAAGCTAAGAAAAAACATTAAGGAGTATTGTTCCACCCTAACAAACTAGAAGGTTATAATCGAAGATTATACGACCTTATGAGCAGGAAGAAATGATTGACCACGAGCGATTTTCTTCCCAAGAAAGAGGGAGACCATAGGCAAACCTTAGAGACTTAAGAAAAGCGTCACATGTCTTTAATCAACTGCCCATCTACTATAAGGAATACAGTGACGAAGATATTATAGATAAAGGACCATCATCTTGGCAACCACCACGAAGGGACAATAAGCAGCAACCTTTCAACCACAAAAACTATATTAAGTCGAAGGTAAAAATTGAGTTTCCTACTTTTGAGAAAGGAGATCACACTGAGTGGATTTCAAAAGTTGAATTTTATTTTGAAAAGCATGGTATTGAAAGGGAAGAACAGTTGAGTTTACCTCATACCATCTTGGTAGGCGAGCCAATCAAAGGTGAAGATGGCTTAGGTCCACCTAGCTTGAGAAGGAAGAAGAATATGATGGATTAGATTCACGCAATAATTGATCAACCGATTTGACCCATCTAACATGACAAATTTCGAGGAACAATTAGTTAAAATTAGGCAAGATAGATCTATTGAGAACTACCTTGAAAAGTTTGAATGATTAGCCAAGCTTGTGGGAAATTGGCTAGACAGCGCACCTATAAGAACTTTTCTCAACGGTATTGTGCCTTGGTTGAGTAGAGAAGTGAAGATAAGGGATCTCACCTCTTTTACGCAATACATACATTTGTCAAGGCTCATCAATGATGAGAGAAACATCAATAGAATTACGTCTAAACTAACAAAGCCTTATAAAATCATATTATGACTTTTCTAAGGTTTTAACATTTGTACAACATAATATATTCTGAATGTATGTATAATACATGTAAAAGAATTTCAAGAATTTAATATAGGTTCTACAAAATTAAAGAAGACAAAAGAGTTAATAAGGAAAAAAGTAATAGTATTGTAATGTTACATGATATTAAATTTGAGACATAAATTATTTTATTATTTCACTATGAATATTAATTATTAAATAATATTTCATAATTATTTTAATTTTTATTTAAAGATACTATTTTAGTATCTTATGATGATTACTTTTATTTTAATATATTCATAATTTTTTTTAAATTACTCAAACTGTTATATTACTAAAATTAATTTATAAAATACTATAACATGAAAATTTTATATAAGGATTCCATCCCCGTACAGGGAATAGATTTCTCATCCCCATCCCCATCCCCATTCCCATCCCTGTTAAATTTATTATGAAATGAGAGTTAAAATACAAAAGAGGGTGGAAAATAGAGTATGTCTTCCCTTCCCCACCCACCCAATTGTCATCCCTTTAAACGAATATCCTAGTGCAAAAAGCCTTCCTGTGTACTCTCTCTCTTCACTTTTTTAATATTTCCTACAATCTCATCCACCTATCATGTATAAATTTTTGTGTATATATGTTATTCTATATGGTTATTATATATTAATGAGAGAATAAGGAATAAATCTCTAAATTTGGATTCTCAGTATTAAAAACATAAGCTTAATAAAAAAAAAAGAATTGGTAATTTATAAATGAATGAAATATTTACCTAAAAAGAAGAGTAGTAAGGTGGTGGCCAAAATTGTAGAGTCTTCCTAATTTTTTTGCCTTGATTTAAAAGTGAAAATTGGTGAAAAAAATGGAGTGGTGTGGATTTCTTATACAAGATGCCAAGGATTAAAGTATGATGATTAAATGATATATAAATACCTAATACCTAATTAACAAGAAATTAATTGATATATATATATATACATATATTTATGAATAATGTTTGAGAAAAAAATAATTAATGAAAAATATTTTATTGTGCAGAAAACATTTATGGTAATTACATTGCCAAATTATTTTTGCATGTGAATACCTAGCTAACAATTAAATGTAATAAATTAATGTTTTATGCAAAATGGTTGTAACTGTATCAAAGATACTGTAATATATGCATGGACTTGATGTTGAATAAGTTAGTTTAAATTATTTGAATAATAATAACAGTATAGCAACGGTGAGACGCACAATGCTGAAGTAAAATAACTCATTCGGATAAGTAAGAATAATCCTTCACCTACAATAGAAGAAAAATTAAAGCCCTACTAGTGTTTTTATAACCCTTTAGCTTAATCATCTTTTTAAATTTTATAGAAATTTTTAGAACTAAAATTTTTTAGATAAATGATACATTTTTATTGATAATAGAAATTAATTTACTCATTCTATTTTCTTACCTAATGAATTTGAAATAAAGAAGTTTGGACTAAGTGGTTTAAAGCATGCATGCATGCATGCATACATACATACATATATATAATTTTTTACACAACCCATAAACCAACGCAAAATTATAAGATTGAGTTAACTGAAATTGACATAATTATTAAATGAGTAATACAATATAATACGATTAATAGTCGTATCGTGTTCAAATTTAAAATTGTTGACATATAAATCTATTTATAACATGATTGATTATTCAAATAATTATATTCTGTTAACTTATTCATTATTTAATAAATATATTTCATAGATATTTTATTTTTATTTTTTAATTTTATTTATTTATTTTAGAATGTATTGAGTTATATTTAAAATTAAATTAATTAGTATTTTTAAAAAATATTATTATAAATATTTTTAAAATATATTATATATAAATAAAATATATTAAATAAATAATATTATTATAATTTATTTAATTATTTAATAATTATGTCATGTTAAAATTTTTATCTTTTAACATAATTATTAAATGGACTTATTCAAGTTAATCTCTTTTTAACGCTACACCAATTGACAAAACACAAGAAGCCAAATTGTCACCCTCACTTAAAAGAACTCGTTAAAAATTAGTTTATCATGGCTTCTAAATTTATTAAAACATGCACAAGAAGCCGAAAATAAGTGTCAGCCATCCTTGAGGAAAGCCTTCGAGGCTCTTGAGCTACAGCTAAGACCGCCTTTTCCTTTAACAGTACCGAATTCACAAGAATATTTACAACTTAATAGAGCTATTCTTATGGGGTTTTATGTGAAACCCATTTCACCAAAGTTCAGATTAAACATTTATATGCTATAATCACTGTTGGGAATGCTTTATTTGTTGAAATTATTAATGAATTGTATGTAAAACTTCTCGTTGTTTCAGAGAAGAATCGCTTGATAGGGTTACTAAGGAAATGATTGTTGTTTCCCCTTTTGGGTTTTATGGTTTGTTGGTATGTTTATTATGACAAGTTGTTGGTGGAATTTAAGTGATGGTAATTTTTTTGGTTGAGTTTTTGGTTGGTGACCTTGTTTTTTGGTAGAAGGGATTGTTTCTTAGAGGAGAAAACATCGATTTTGAATATTGCTTTGTATGCATTTCCTCTTTTATTAGCCTATCATTGTAGGTTGTCGAGTAATGCAAAATTAGATATGTTGAAAGGATTGGAAGTTGATTTTTGTGTGAAAATGTTGAGGCAGCAGTTTCATTTGTGTTTCACCATAGGTAGGGATCTTGTTGGGCTACTATAAGATTTGGTTCATGTAATGGCATTTTCGAGCTATATGGAAAGATTTGTTATTATGCCCAAATATGTTCAAGACCACAGGTTTTTTTTTGGATATCTGACAATTGAATCACACGAGGACTTCAAGTCAACATTTTCTCTTTTTTTTTTCAGAAAAAATAGGGATCAATCTCGAGATGGAAACCCAATTTCGGTTTTTACTTATGTATGTGAAATTGGGTGGCCAGAAGCGGCATCAGGAATGGTTTACTAAGAAGTTTCTTTTTCGGCGAGAGACAGACAGAGATGCTTATAGTTGACATGGTATGCTTTATATGTAGTGAAAATATGTTTGCTTTTTTCTCTCTTATAGTTGGCACCCTATGCTTTATCTGCTGTGAAATTATTTTTGCTTTTTTTTCTCTCTCGATCGACGAAGCAATTTTAATTATGAAAATTCCTTCACAAAAATTGGTCGCGAAATTTCAGTTACCAAAATTTCTAAACAAAAGTTCATTAAAAATTTTTGATAATTTAAATATTTTAATAAAACTTCGTTAAAAGATTTTAGTAACTGAAAACTTTTTATTTGCCAAAGAGAAAAAGTAAAATACAACTTATAAATATTACATGCATTCTTACTTGATTCTTTGTTATATTTGATCAAAAACACAATAAATTTGATAAATCTATCCAACCCAATCAACACTTATATGAAAACATTACAAAAAAAAAAAAAAAAGGTTTTGTCAAAACACATTATAGATTAGGTATTTTTTTAACCTAATTACTGTTCTAACTCTAAGAGATAAATACAAAGCCTACTACCATTAGTATTCCGGTTTCGCACAATGTATTTTCTTCATCAAGAAAGGCCGAAAATTGATCTTCGGTGTGTTTGGTATCCGACGAGAATAGTTTAATTTTTTGGCTTGGATACATTAGCTTTCAGACAGAGAGAATAATGAATTTGCAAAGAACTGTGAGTTTACAATTGAGAGAGAAATAAAGAAAGAGCTTAGGAATATTTTTGTACAAGAAATGCATTTTTGACTAGTATGAAAACAGAATTTTAAATTGGACTATAATTATAAATTAATTTTAAAATTAGATCATTTAAAATAAATTCAAATAAATTAGAGTTGCATCGTTCAATTAGAGAATACATAATAAATAAATTTGAATATTTTGGTCATATAGTTAATTAATAGTTCATTATTGAGAGAAAATTTGTGTTAATTTTCACAAAATATTCTTTTATATATTATTTTCACAAATTTCACAAAAAATATGTGAAAATATTCCCATTTTAATTTTAAAAAAATGGGCATAACTCCAATTTAACGTGGGTTTCTTTTATGAATAATTGTAATGGGCTGAGTGCACTCCTCGTATTTTCTGCCCCAATCAAACAATGCTCTTTGATAAATTTATTTTTTAAAAAATTTAGTTTAAAATTTATATTTTATTTTCTTAATTTAGAATATGAATACAAATATTAAATTATTTATTTTTTAAATAACAATATCAAAATATTAGTACTATTATAATTGCATCTTACAAATGTTAAATAGTAAATAAATAATAAAATAATTTTAGAAATATAAATAAATAATTTTTACTTGTACATAATTAATAAATACTTTTTTATTATGATTTATATTAAAGGTAAAACAGATTTGTCAACCCCCGACTGACAGCCTTCTCTCGCAAAAGGATCGATGGAAGGCCCAGGAAAGCGAGTGCCCAGAATTCCCCGGCCGGTCAAGAGTTGTCATAGGTCGCTGACCACCCAGGTCTCCTTTGAGGCTTTGAAAGTAGGCTTATTGGATTGCCCCCATCAGACGAGACGACAAACACAGTTTTTGGACTCTTCATTCTTGGCTTGTTCATTTCTCATTCCTTGCAAATTGAATCTGTTCCACATGTTCTTATTGAAATATATATATTTTTTAATTTTAAATAAAATTATTGTATAAAATTTAATAATCTTTCAATAATAGACTTAATATGCAATTGAATGAATGCACCAAAAAAAAAATTATAGAGAATCTTCTTGATTGGTGTAAATGATTGAATGAATGAATTTCAATGAGAGAAATAATTTCACCAAATGGGTAAATATGAAAAGTAACAAATTTTATATGAGGCAAATATGTAAATATATTAAACAAGTATGTAGTACATATTTTACAAGAGATTCAATAAAAGATTTCGGACCTTTTATATTCAACCCCAAAAAAAAAAGATACGGCACATGTTACTGAACTATAAATTTCAATGAAATTAGAAAATAAATATATTGATTATATAAATTAATAAAATTTAGTTAAATTAGGCATTTAATAAAAAGGAAAAAAAAAATAGACCCTTAAACTTTAAATTTAATTACATTAAAAATTTATGTCAATATCTGATATTAGTGCTTGAATTTATCTTCCCCACTTCCTTCAGTTTATGGAGCAAAAAGATGCTCGTTAAAGGGGTGGGGTATGGGCTACAGTGTAGTAGCCAGCAAAGCTGTACGCATGAATGCCAAGCATGAATGAAGACAATAAATGGGAATGAATACATTTTTAATGATTTGGGGGGGGGGGGGGGGGTGTTGTTAACCTAATACGTATAATTAATATATAATTATTTTTAAATAATTAATTTATATGAAAAATAATGTTTTAATTATTGAAAATAGAATAATATGGTAACATTTAAAAGTTTAAATTATACAACCTCACCTACAATCCAATCTTACACAAAATTTCATATTTAAGTAATGGAAAATTCGAGAGAATGTGTAAAATGAAGACTAGACCGGTGAAATCTGAATTATTGGACTGTGGTTGGCCCCAAGCCACACCACACAAAGACGGCAATCATTCTCCTGAAGAAAACAATGCCTATGGCTGGCTATACAGATAAGACCTGCTTGTTGTACTCATCACGCCACACTTTTTATTCTAATTTTCTTTTTGCTAAATAATTATTAAAATTTTTTAATTTAAATTTAAAATTTAATCGAAAGAGAATATTTTTGAGTAGAAGCAACCATTTCACGAAACTAACAGAGGATTCTTAGATAAGACATGATTAGTCATGCATGCTTAATTTTTTTTTTTTTTTTTTATGTATATATACGATGTGATGTGATGTGATGATGCAAGTCAACATTCAAACCAAAGACCAAAGATTGCATTCAATTTTATGTGTGCTTTCATTTCAACTTTTCAAGTTTGCAATGTATCAATTAATTAATGTCTTAACTAATGCGATTAAGACTTCCATAGTTTAATTAATAACACCCCAAATCAATTATCAATTTCTGCCTCGACCATTCAATATGTCCCCCCCTTTTTTTTATTTTCTTTTCTTTTCTTTCTTAGAAATAATAATTGGAGTAAACAAAAGCCATGCGGGTGAACAAATAATTAAGGATATAATGGTAGTCAATTCAAACTTCAAAAAGCTAAAGAAATGTGTGATAATGGATGAAAATTCGTGTCACCATTCCAAAAGTATAAAAAGTTCAGTAAGGAACATCACACGCGCACACGCAACTACAACTTAAATATTTTAAAATTAATTTAATACGTCAAATTTTGGCCATTGATCTATACAATTCAAGGATAGATAAGAATCTTGAGTTAAAAACTATTAAATGTTATTTGTTGAATTGATTTTAACCATTACATTTATATAAATTAATGATTTAAACTTGATATCATTAATTTAATTTAAAACATTTAAAAGAAATCAATTACATACATGTGTACACGTGTATGTAAACGGGGAGGGAGAGAAAATTTAAAATTAAGAGTGTATTTGTTTTTGTTACTCTACGAGGAAAAAGAAAGAAATCTTTAAAAAAAAATGAGAATTTCTTTTTTTATTTTGAAACATAAGAAGGAGAATAAGAATTTCTTAAAAGTTCTTTTTCAAGTGAAAGAAATAGGATTCCCTCACCCAAATCATGTACACGTGTATGTGTTTGTAAACAAAGACAGAGAGGAAATTTAGAATTAAAGGTGTATTTATTTTTGTTAATATATGAGGGAATGGAAAAAAAATCCTTAAAAAAAATAAAAATTTCTTTATCTATTTTAAAAAATAAAAAGAAAAATAAGAATTCCTTAAAAATGTTCAGTCCCCCGGAGTGAAAGAAAGAAGATTTTTCACCCAAATCTTCACTCTTCCAAAATAACTAAATGTTCAATATTATTTCTTAATATATTTTTTTACTTTGATTAATTTAATACAAATATTTTTAATTAATTAATTATTTTAAAATTTTATTAATATAATATTATTTTATTTATAAAAAAATTTATCATCATTAATATTTATTTTTATTATAAAAATTCAATATCATCCATAAATTATAGTCATTATTATTTTTGTCATCATTCCAACTATAAATATATTTTATATGTTTTGTAAATATATTAATTTATAATTTTATTTATAACATTGTACTTACTATAATTTATATAATCAGTTATATTTATTTGATAATTTAAATTTTAAAGTTTAATTATTTTTAAAATAAACTTACTATCATATAAAATAAAATTATTATTATTTGTAATCATAATATAATTTTATAAATATTATTAAAAATTAAATAACTTTAATAAATAAATATTACATGAATTTATGAATTAAAAAAAAGTGATGCATTCAAAATATAAAATATTTTTTTAATTAACAAAAATATTTATAGAATATAAATTTAAACATTTATTATTCAATTACTTAATAAATTTATAGAATTAAGTTATTTTACATTTAAAAATAAATTTAAAAATAAATTTAATTTTTTAATTATGAAATACATAGAGTATTTCAATAAAAGTAAGTAATTTTATCTAAATAAAAATAATTAATGAATATAACATTTATTTATATTTAAGAATATTAAAAAATATATTTATTAAGTATTTATTATAATAATTATTTTAATAAATACAATAATTTATATTAAAAATAAAAATAATTAAAAATATCAATATATTAATAAGTGTTAATAAATTTAAAAATAAATGATATTTTTGTCAAAATAGAAAATAATAATTTTTTTTCCGTGGATGACTGCATGGTGCAAACAAAGGAAAACTACTTTTTTTTCTTTTCTCCTTTCCTTTCCTTTCTTCTTTCCTTTTCTTATTCCTTTCCATTCTTAAAAATAAACACTCCCTAAGAATCCTAATTCTTTACATAATTTTTTACCCTATTTATGTACAATTGAATTAATTCTATTTGAATATTTAAAATTGTATTTTATATATACATTAATTATGTCGTATTAAGTACATATATTATATTAATTTTAACTATTAAAAATATATTGATATAATAGTTAAGAAATTAGTATAAAATATTATGTAAAATAAGGTACACCCCATCTTTATCCTATACATACATACATGAAAACTATCATCAGTGTTTTATAAAAATATTTGAACTATTTTTAAACCATTAAATTCATACCAATTGAATAGTTGAGATTTTTTGAGAGGAAAAACTACGGAGTGATTACACATTATTATTTATTCCACAAACGTTTAAATTTAGGCACGTCATTTGGGAATAGATGATCATTTGGTATATGAGGATTCATTGAAGACTTGACTTGAACTTGCTTTGCCAATAATTGTCCTTGCGAAGAGATGAATGACACGTTTGTTTCTTGCACGTAACTTTTCTCGATATCTTCAGAATTTGTTGGTTGATATGTTTGCCATTTCTTTTCCCATGTGTGGCAATTTATGTACTCTTCTTCGCGTTATTTTGTTTTTAACCATTAAATCATAATCATACTTGTGCATAGACTGTTGTACCTTGTTGTGCATTTTTATTTTTGGAATGTGCAGAATAGATTGAGGTTTGACATTATTTCATAGTATTTGTAATAAGTGGTTGAATTTCACAAGATTAATTCTTGGCATGCAATCTCGTTGTTGCTAGATTCTTTTTGTATATTTAAATTTTAAAATACACAACATCATAATTAATTGACTATTATAATACATATTAAATATTGTTAACAATTTTATCATTTTTATTGGTTATAAATCTTTTTTTGTTGGTTACAAAATTAACTATTATATTTTAAAGTTGGCATAATATTCTCTAATAATATATATTAAATGTTGTTAACAATTTTATCATTTTTTATTGGTTATAAATCCTATTTTGTTGGTTACAAAATTAACTATTATATTTTAAAGTTGGCATAATATTCTATACTATAAAAATAATATCTTTTATTATAAAAGGGTTATCAATATTTGAAGAGAGAATTGAGAGATAATCCCTTGTTGCTCCTAATTTTGTCACCAGAGAATGAAGTACTATATACTTATTCTAAGGTGCTATATTTGAGAATGCATCTTTATAGAAACTATTAGAGTTTATAGAGTTGGCTTTATTCTAAAAATATGTTTTTGGTACACTTTTTTTTTTTTTCTCTCAGATTGGACAATTTACTATATTTCTAGGTTTTATTCTTTCATGTACAGGGAATCAAGCATATTACTATATTTTAAATAAAGCATGGGCTTCAAATATAACCAAAAAACTCACGTTTTTAATTCTATAATTAAAAAAAAAAGAAAATTTATTTAAAAGTAAGAGTTTTAATAATGAAAGAGTCCTTATTATTTAGGAAGATCTATTTCTATTATGTTTGGAGAACAAAGTCTTCATTAAACAAGATTACGGTTTTACTATAAATATATAATTTTTTAATTGTACTGCAACTCATTCTTACGCCAATTTGAGATAGTGTTGTGAGATTTTTGTTTTCTTTAATTTTTTTTCAAGTTATTTATGTTTTATTTTGTATTATAATGCAAAAATAATAATAATTATTATAGGTCTGTGATTTCAATTTTTATTTTAATAAATTTATAGATTAAGTTTTATTAAGTATTGTTAATACAATTTTGATATTGTTCTTTGAGAGAATGATTTTACCAATTAAAAGGAGCACAACGACATCAAGTAAGAAGATCTTATTAAATTTGTGAAAAAAATTTTGACGTGAAAATATTTGATTTTAGAGATCTCATTAAATAAAATAATAAAAAAATATTTAATATAACAGTGATAATAATAAAAGAGAATCTTTATTTTATATAAATTTGTTAGTATTTGTAATTATTTATTTTTTCGTAGATTACTTTTCTCTAAGTATTGTCTTGAGAATGTAGAATTAAAAAATTTGAACTATGTCTCATTTATTTACTTGTTATATGGTTTGTTATTTTAATTAATTAGTAAAATTAATTAAAATTGGTAAATTTTTGTGAATAAAAATGTTGGAGGTTAATTTTTAGCTTAATTCGCATAAGGATATTGTATTAAAAAGACAATAATTTTTTAAGATTAATGTTTTTACCATGCCTTAATTTCTTAATACAATCATATATTTATAATTTTATAATTATAAGCTAGTAGTATTCATCATTTTTAAAATTTTTAATAGTTCTCATATTCATGTGAAATTAAATGAAGTTGCTCATTGATGAGAATTAATAACAAACTCACAAGAATTTTTTGTACGTACCAATTAAACTAATAAATATAACAAGAACGAAGAAAATTAAAGTGACGCTTAATAGATTGATTCATGAATATGAGCCAAATAAAATGTGAAATAATATCAAAAATAAAATTAAGTATGGAACTAAGTTTTAAAGAATGTTAAAAGATAGTTAATGTGATCCAAACATGTAAATATGATTCTTTGTCTAGTGTGTTTGAGAATGTTATATAGGTATATATTTTAATTAATTATTTTTTTATTATTTAGAACTTTTATTCTTAACTGTTTTAAATTAAGAGTTTTAATTTTAGTTATTCAAAATTTTAATTATAACCTTTGTATAAAAGTGTTTAAATAATATTATACAAATAATTAGAGATTAGATTATATTCAATTAAGATTGTGAGAATTATTATTCAAAAAAATTTTGTAAATTTATTAAAAAATCTCTATGGTGTTCAAATATTTTTCTTATACTTTTAATTCATAATTAATAAATTATTTGATTAAAATTTTTACTGTTAATATTTAGTTCCTTTAATTATATGATTAAAGTTTTATAATATGAATTTTAGCATTATTGAAGTTTGAATTTTAATTTAAATTATTGGGTTTCAAAATTCATTATTAGGGTCTCATGATTAATTCTTGTAGTTTCAAAATTTATACATTTAGAGTTTGCATTTCTCGTAATTTAGTAAATTTAGATTTAATTTGTTCTTTCTTTTATGTGGTGTGCTCAATCTTCAAATTTCATGGCAAATTTTGTTTACAAGGATGTGTGAAATTTGTCCAACCATAAATTTGTTCAGTAGTTTAGTTTTATAAGGATTAAGTAACCGAGATTTTTTTAATATACTTTTTATTTATAATTTTTCACCAATTATTTGTACAAAAAAAATTTTATAATCTACAAAACATTGAGGGGGAAATACTATAACAAATATAAGGAAAAAAAAAGTGATTAAAGAGCATACTAAATATTTAAAAAAGAAAAACTACAAATAACGGATAATCAATTTACTTGATTTTATTGCCCATAGGGATAGTATAAGTACAAATCAGTGATTGTAATCATGCCAAAATTTGTTTAATTTTTTTTTAATTAATCACATGTTATTATCATTGTCCTACCTGCTGATATGGCACTTTGTAGCAACTTAATCATGGAATTAAACCTCTATTTTACAAGTTTAATCAATAATGGAATTGAATGACGTTGGAATGTTTCTAATCCCCTACAATACGAATAATAATATTTGCGTCCCTCTATTTTATATTTTTATATGCAAATATGAAATCTAATCAAATAAATCTCCAATTCTTACTAAGATTACATAAATAATCTTAAGTTATTGGCAGTACTAGAGATATAAACTAAGGAGACATCATTGTATGTTGTCACGTGGGTCATATTATTAATTTTCACGGTTACATTAATTTTGTATTTTTATTCAACTAATACTATTATGCCACGTCATTTTATATACAAAATTGTATTCTTTTGAATTATATGTTCTTAGGTTGTTATAGTCAAAAAATTTAATATTATAAAAATAAAATAATTTAAAATACCTCGCATATAACTCTATTAGAAAATCTTATAAAATAATATTGTTTACACCTTTTTAAAAGATTATTTATATAAACATAAAAATATTACAAAAAATTGAATTATTATATGGTGTATTTAAAAATACTGATAATTCAATAATTTATAAGAGATATAAATTCTAGACATTTAAATTAGTATTGAGAGAAATTTGAATTATATTTGTCTAATATTTAAAAATGAGAATTATCACATAAATCTCGCGTGTTTTGTAAAAATTTAAGACGAAAAAAATTTTGTCAGAAGGCATATTTACTTTTTTAAAATCATTTGTTGACTAACATTATTATTATTATTTTTCCACAATCACATAAATAACTCTAATAGTTAGATTATCGACAATAGCGTTTGCAAGAAAGCCGGATATTATAAATTTTTTTTTTTCTTAATTTTTATGTTTGTACATGCAAGCATGTATGTGTGTACATCGTATTGACCTGTCCCCAATTTTTGTTGCAAGTAAAACTTTATCTCAAAAATAAAGTTTTTGAAATTTCATATCAATAGTACAAATATAATCTTGAATAACAGTATACTTTTGAGATGTTTATGAATACTAATTTAAGTTAGAATTACAATTTTAATATTAAAATTTATTAAATTTTACATGTAGAAAGATTTTAATTTCGTATTAATAGTAGCAAACTTGTAAATATGTACATTAATAGATATCTGATTAAAAAAATCAAATTTTATTTTTATTATTAATAATAACAGAAATAAAAAGATCAATTAATAAACAAACAAACAAAACTGGTTTATTAATAATTTCTTGAGGATCTATAATTAATAAGATAGGTTTTATGAAATTTGTTTGCATTCTTTAAATTTAACTATTGAAATTATTTATATAATTATTAAGTGTTAGTCAACAAATGATCCAGAAAAAGTAAGTGTAATTTTTTTATAAAAAATATTTCCGGTATATCCTAGGGAATACATGTAATTATAATTCTTCTATTTGAAAAATTTGGAAAAGATTTGAGCCCTTATTTAAGTAATATATTCATCACCAATAACGCCAATAGAATATAATTAGTTAAATCTAAAAAGGGCAAGTAAAACAAATCCATAGCAACTAATCCAACGGAAAAAGGGAGTGAATTTGCAAATTATAAAATAGCGTGGACTGGAGGGTCAAAATCAAAAAATTGCTTTTAACAATAATTAAAAAAATAAAAATGTAAAAAAAATTCGTTCGGATGGTTCCATCGATAGGTCTGTCTGGAAACGGAATGTCATTTTGTAATAGGGCAGAGAAAGTGCGAACCAAAATGATATCATGATTTGGACCGAATCTTACGTGGTAATACAGTAGGACCCACCTACTCGAAATTTGACTCCAAAAAACGTTTGCTTACCCCCGTCACGTTGCCTTCCACGATTTAGCGCGAAGACGTTTTGACCGCGTTCGGGCATCGGTCAGACCACCTTCTCTCTCTGTTCTTCCTACGCGTGCTTCACCCATTCAAAACCAAAACCCAAACCCCAACCCAAAATAATAATAATAATAATAATAATGACGACAATAGTAATAATAAAGGATAGATAACAAAACTACGTCTTTCTCTCTCTCACCCTTTCTCTGTCACTGTCTCACACACACACACACACTGGCTACTTATTAGAAAGTAAAAAACCAGATAAAGGGAAAGCGTTTTTTGTTATTTGCTTTTGTGTTTGCCAGCAAGCGGTAAAAAAAATTTAGAAAACAGCTGTTTCGATAAATATTTGGCGAGTGTTTTTGGGTTTTGTTTTTTGATGGGTTTCCTTTTTTGGGGTGAGATCGAGATTTGTTTTGATATGATATGATATGATGTGATTTTTGGGCGTTACTGGTGGAGAGTTTAGTGGGATTTGGGGTCTAGGGTTCTGCTGATATGGTGTGTTGTTGGGGTTGTGTTTATTGTTTGGATCTGAAGATATTGACAGAGTAAAAAGCTAAAATGGAGATGAAGGTTTGGGCTGTGTGTTTGATCTTGGTGTTCCAGCCATTATGGCTTGCATCTGCTAACATGGAAGGTCTGTATATTTCTACTTGTCTATCTGTTGTATGTATATTCTGGATAAATTGAGCTTTTTTTTTTGTGTGTTTTTTTAGTTATTTGTTTTTGGAGATTTTGACCTTTGTTTCTGCATTGTATGTTGATTTTTGCAAATGCGTTGTGTCCTTTTGTGATAGTGAGTGTTCTTGGAGTTATTTGAAAATTTTATATTTATTATGTCTGTCTTCTTTATTTTCTTTTGTACTGGTTCATTTATGATAATATTGATTAGGTTAGTAAACGAGGAGAAAATCTCGTAGGTGTACTTCATTTGTGTCGTAAAAGTTTTCATTTTTCCTTTCAGTTTTATTTTTTGAAAAAATAAAATTTAAATGGTTTTACGGGTCCTTGAGAGAATGTGTTTTCAGAGAATGCTTTTTGATGAAGGCCTCTATTCAACTGCATGGTTGTATACTTTGGGACACATTTGAGTGATAGGTGGATGACACTGTGACAGCGATTACTGTGGTAAACATTTGCAACTGTTTTTGACCTCACTAGTTTTATTAAATTCTGCTATAACTATGGAAGTCTTAAACCCACACTAGTTGTAAAGGAATATTTCTTTTTTTGGCCATTCAGCTTTTGCATTGCCAGCCATGTTCCTGTCTTTTTTACCTTTGACATCGTTTCTGTTAAATTCAGACAGGATTTTAAAGTTTTTGTATTCTGTTTATAGCTCCAAACAACTCTGCTTTCTGCTTGTTTAATGAATTTAGGTCTGCATGAATACAGGACCCCAAATTGCATTCTTAATGTGTGAAATTGACTTTGATACAACATGCTTTTACATGTGTTGTAAATTATAGTCAGCCCCTGATTGTCTTGGCCTGTATCTTGGAACAGGTGATGCATTGCATAGCTTAAGGACCAACTTATTTGATCCTAACAATGTCCTGCAGAGTTGGGATCCTACCCTTGTCAATCCCTGCACTTGGTTTCATGTCACTTGCAATAATGATAATAGTGTTATAAGGGTGTAAGTTCTTCTAATTGTCCTCTGAGTGCATTTTCTTAGTGCAACTATTGGAATCTATTAAAATTAGTCTTTCTGAAATGTGTACCTTCTATGATGTTTCTGTCTATGTGGTTTTTCAGTGATCTTGGAAATGCAGCTTTGTCTGGTCAACTAGTTCCACAGCTTGGCTTGCTCAAGAATTTGCAGTATTTGTATGTTATGCATCTTGATTTGAAAATCATATTTTATTTCTGTTTTTCAGATAATTGCATTCTACTTTCTTCTTCTTGTTGCAACTGCACACTGTCTATCTCTTCAAAACTCTGTATCTTCTTCTTTATGTGGAAAAGAATGGACTAAGGAGTTGGGAACCTGACAATAAGCTTCATCGATGTGTTGGTAGGAAGTGGTTCAGAGTCTTTGGTTACTATTTTTTCATGTATTTTCTGATTAAATTGCAATGCCTGGGGTTTAATGGCCCTAAACTAAACAATATATAATCGGGTTCGGTGCTTGGAAATAATCTGTTTAACAGAAACTGTTTTAGGAATATTTATACGGATTTTGCTCAGGTTTTTCCATCTCTGGATTGAAACACGATTGAGGATGAATTACATTGCATCTTCGGATGGACCTTTAATGGTCATGCTGTAAATAGGAGTGCTTAAAAAATTTGGTTAGCATGATAATGTCTCTGTGCAGAGAAACAGAGTGTAACTATTGCAATTTAATAGGTCAATAAAGTTCTCTCTGTATATGTTTTCTTAGACTTGCAACATGAATACCATTGTCCTGCAGCTCCAGCCTATTAAACATGATATATACTCGGTGAATTGAAGGAATTAATATTAGTTTCTGAGCAAGATTAAAAGCTATATATCCTTCTTTCCCTTTGAAATGTTCATTTTAGGTTGCTGTCTGGGAAAATGGAAAATAGTGTATATGAAATTTTTTGCAGGTTCACATCCCTTGCGGAAGAGTGGTATGACATGATATTTGCTCCTTGAATTTCTTCAGAATGTTAGTTTATTTTCCTTGAATTTCTTTGGAATGTTATTTTCCTTGAACAGACGTAGGAGTCATTGTTTTATCTAACAGCCTGTGCAATAAAATTTTAGTTTGGTGCATGGAAATGTCAATGCCAATCATCAAGATGCTGTTCTTGCAAGTTTATACTAGCATGTCCTATTTTTGTTTTGGACCTTTTCTTGCACAAATAGCTAAGCTGTGTTGTTTACAACAGGGAACTCTACAGTAATAACATAAGTGGACCAATTCCTAGTGATCTTGGGAATTTGACTAGCTTGGTGAGCTTGGATCTTTACTTAAATAGTTTCACTGGTCCTATCCCAGACACGTTGGGAAAGCTGTCAAAATTGCGATTCCTGTAAGCATACCATTCAACATCTGATTTTTGTCGAATATTTTGACTGCATATCATATCAAAAATAAGTTTCCATATTTGTTCGTAGCTTGCATTGTATGAGACACATGATTTTCACAGAGTACGTGATTTTATAGTAATTAACTGATAAATGAAGTATAAAGGATTCTTTGATTTTATGTACTATTTAAAACTGCTATTTTGGAAAGGTATTCATGACAATGAAAGTTCATTCCATTTAATTAATAATAGAATACAGTTGATTTTTAGCAGCTGTTCGTGAGCTTTTTGAAACTTGTACTGTCGAACAAATTACAAAATAAAAGTGGTTCTATCATTAAGTGTAGCGCGTTGTTGTCCATGTAAGCATGCACATAGTTTATCTGTTGATTGGTTGTTTTAGTTCATAATGTTTTTTTGGTTCTTGGGAATGTTTGTGTAAGGATAGCCGGCTTAACAACAACAGCCTTTCGGGTCCAATTCCTATGTCATTGACTAATATCTCCTCACTTCAAGTACTGTGAGTGCCAATTTGTGCTTGTTCTTTCTATTAAGTAATTAAGACATTTCTCTCTCACTTTTCTAAGGCATCATTTTGATATCAAAAATGACATGTTTCAAATTTTTTACTGTGGTAAACAGGGATCTATCCAACAATCGGCTTTCTGGAGTGGTTCCAGACAATGGCTCCTTCTCATTATTTACTCCCATCAGGCATTTTGCTAATAATTTGAGCTTTATACATATTCACTGACCAGTTTAGAAGACTCTACTTGATAACTTATGCTGTTTGCAGTTTTGCTAACAATTTGGATCTCTGTGGCCTGGTTACTGGGCGCCCCTGCCCAGGATCTCCTCCCTTTTCTCCTCCTCCTCCATTTGTTCCACCACCCCCAATTTCTTCGCCAGGTAATTTTATCATCAATCTTATTTCAGACTTTGCAGTTGTAGATGGGCTATGTGCTTGGTAGTATATTTACTCTTGGTGGAATGATTTCACCATGGTGTGATTGGCCTTAGCTTTCCTAATTTCATTAGCCTTTGTTATTTATGCCCATGCATGGATTTCACCAATTACTACTGTTACCGCCCATACAAAGTGATGTGTGGTCACTTTTTTATTTATATCTTCCTGTCGTTTTTACTTTCTGACTAGCCTCTTTATTTTGCTTGCATTGTGAGTGGGGGTGATAATTTGGATTATTTTGTTGTATTCGTGTTGTGTTACAATCGTATTATGTCAAAGTAGGCTAACCCAAATTTGATCCATTTAATAATCGTGTGAAGAAATGAAAATTCTAACTCAATATAATTATTAAATAGTTAAACTAATTATAACATTATCACCTATTTAATTTATTAATTTATATTTTAATATATTTTTATAATATTTATTATAACATTTTCTCAAATACTAATTAATTTTGTCCTATATATAACTATGTACCTTTTTAAAAATGGATAAATATAGCTACAAAATTTTTAAAATGAACAAGTATAAAATAAATTTATTAAATCATAAATGATTTAGTACAATATAATTACTCGAATAATTAATAGTATCATAAATTGGTTCACATGTTGAAAACTCTAGACCTAAACCAGACATGATTATTAATCGTGTTGTATTGTGTCACTTATTTAATAATTTCGTTATTTTATGTCAACTCAAGTTCACAAATTTCGTATTGTGTTCGTGTTGAGTTGGGAGATTGTGTTATAATTTGCCACATCTAATTGTGAGTGTTTTTTTTAATTAACACCCAATGGTGTTTTAGTTAACCTGCTGCTATTGTTATCTCCTTTGTATATAGGCAAACACATGTAATCTTGCATTGGCAGTTTTGTTGTTACCCTTTACTGGTCACTATCTTGTTGAATCTCATTAGATGTGACTGAGATGTTATCTTTTCTTTAAGTCTAGAACTGAATAGATTAAATCACCTATGAGTCTGAAGTTATCTTTTCTTTGAGTCTAGAACTGAATAGATTAGATCACCTATGAGTCTGATATATGTTCTGAAACATTTTTATTCAATTCTTTCAATATTACTGGTGGGACTTGAAGTGGAGTATTTGCACTTGAATGTTCTCATTCTTATTTGGTACATTGAATTTCAGGTGGGAATAGTGTCACAGGAGCAATTGCTGGAGGTGTTGCTGCTGGTGCTGCCTTATTGTTTGCTGCCCCTGCCATTGCATTTGCCTGGTGGCGTCGGCGAAAACCTCCAGAATTTTTCTTTGATGTACCTGGTGTGTGATGGTGTTGATAAATTGTGTGTATTCCCATTTTTTTGATGAATAAAATGGTTAACTGTTTGTGCCCTTGCAGCTGAAGAGGATCCAGAAGTTCATCTTGGGCAACTTAAAAGGTTTTCATTGCGAGAATTGCAAGTTGCAACGGATAGTTTTAGCAATAAAAACATTCTGGGTAGAGGTGGATTTGGTAAGGTCTATAAAGGACGACTGGCAGATGGTTCACTTGTAGCTGTAAAAAGATTGAAAGAAGAGCGTACTCCTGGTGGTGAGCTGCAGTTTCAAACGGAAGTAGAGATGATCAGTATGGCTGTGCATCGTAATCTCCTCCGCTTACGTGGTTTCTGCATGACACCAACTGAAAGACTGCTTGTTTATCCCTACATGGCAAATGGAAGTGTTGCATCATGTTTGAGAGGTAATACCTGCAATACCTGCGAGCATGTTATACACTTGTCTATAGCTTATAACTTTTTTCTACAGTTTCTCTTCTCTGCTTTCGTAAAGATTTCTATCATCAACTGTGTGTCAAAATTCTGTGTTTTATCATCAAACTTCCACTCATTATTTAATAGTGTTCTTGTAGAACGACCGCCTTTGCAACCTCCTCTTGATTGGCCGACAAGGAAGCGGATTGCATTGGGATCTGCTAGGGGTCTTTCATATTTGCATGATCATTGTGATCCAAAGATCATTCACCGTGATGTGAAAGCTGCAAATATTTTGTTAGATGAGGAGTTTGAGGCTGTTGTTGGGGACTTTGGGTTGGCTAAACTTATGGACTACAAGGATACCCATGTCACTACTGCTGTCCGTGGCACCATTGGGCATATTGCTCCAGAGTACCTCTCTACTGGAAAATCTTCGGAGAAAACAGATGTTTTTGGATACGGGATTATGCTTTTAGAGCTCATAACTGGACAGAGGGCCTTTGATCTTGCTCGTCTCGCTAATGATGATGATGTCATGTTACTTGATTGGGTACGCCTATGCTGTACTTTTATATATTTATTGATTTCATTTCCTTTCTGATCTGAAAGCCTAGAACTGCTATTATGTGTATCTCCTTTGCTTTAATTCTATGTTTGTACTCTGGGGTTAGTAATTTACAGGCAGCAATTGTCATGTTCCTAGTGGTCAGTGCATTGTGTGTGCCTGTAATTCAATGCAACAGAATGATGGGCCAATTACAAAAAATATGACGACAAACAATCTTCCACTCATTTAGACACAGCTTGCTCGGGTTGTAGTTAAACCTGGCATGGTCATGTCTAAGTGTTCAGACATGTTTGAAGTCATAATTCCAATCTTGCTTTTTTGTACTTGAGGGAAAATACTTGTGACTAAGACAATAGGAAATGGTCTCAAGTCTTCTTACACATCTGAGCATGTGTATGGCCAAATTTAATCAACAGGCTTGCCACTTGGTTCGAAAATAATGGAATCAACATAACATGTCCAGCTTCCTTATAATGTAGTCAATATGACACTTCCAACTTGCTTATGATGTAATCAATATAACCTTGAGCACAATATTCTTCATTTGTCTGCTTTTTCTGTTGTATACAGATTTTCTGCAACACATTGTGTTAGTTTTGGTAGGATACTCTGGGAAGAATCATCTTCAGTCTGGCAATCTTTTCAACTTCTAGAAATATAATTTTAGAACTATTATTTCTTTAGGTTTGATATGATACTCTAGGAAGAATTATCTTGAGTCTGGCGATCTTATCAACTTCAATGACTTAGAAATATAATTGTAGGATTCATGACATGCTGCTGAGAAATATAATTGTAGGATTCATGACATGCTGCTGAGATTGTTATTCCTTCATGTTTTGCAAAACATATGTTCGACTGGTATCTAAAGGGTTTTAATGTTTTTGTTAATTGTGGTTTTAATTTTTTGTGAAAATCTCCCATAAACTAAATGTGTTGTGAAAACCTAGCTACTTAATGTTGGTCTAATTTAGCTTCACCTCTTATAGTCTGTAATTTTTGCATATCTGCTTTATGGATGGAGGTTTTTTGGTTAAATCTTCTTTCTTTCCGCTAAAAACTTCTAAATTCTTATGCAACGGATTATTATACCAGGTGAAAGGACTTTTGAAGGAGAAGAAGTTAGAAATGCTGGTTGACCCTGATCTCCAGAATAATTATGTGGAAGCGGAGGTGGAGCAACTAATCCAGGTAGCATTGCTCTGCACACAAGGATCACCGATGGACCGGCCCAAGATGTCAGATGTAGTAAGAATGCTTGAAGGTGATGGGTTGGCAGAGAGGTGGGATGAGTGGCAAAAGGTAGAAGTTCTCCGGCAAGATGTCGAACTAGCCCCTCGTCCAAATTCAGATTGGATAGTTGACTCAACAGAAAATCTTCATGCTGTTGAGTTATCTGGTCCAAGGTGACGCACCCGGGCGCAGCTAGCTAGGAAATATTTACTAATTGTTATTATTTTTTCTTTTCTTTTCTATTATAATTTTTTTCTTCTTTCCTTAATTAAACGACAACATCCTGATTTCTGTAAGCCCATTCTGCATTGTATTCATTACACTTGTGCATACGAGTCGCGAGGTGCAATTTGTATTGTCTGCATTCCTGTCTGCTGCAGTTTGACAAGACCCTTCTAATGTTTCTAAATAGATGGAAGCTGTGGCAGCTTGATTGATTGTGCATTTACTCTAATTTGCATTCCAATTCCGGTTCCGATCCCACTACGCTTAACTGATGATTTGGGAGAAGAATAAATCATGGAGTTGAATGGAGGTCGAATTTCCCGATGGTTCTGGAAAAGTGATATTATACAAAGTAGTGCTGAATGATATTTCAATTTCATGAAAGCTGAAAGATTGATTTAAAATATCTGTAACTGGAGGATTATGAGAACCCACCAACCATTTTCTACCTCTTAACTAATCGATCGGTCTTACCATTCAAGCTCCCAGTTTTGTGCTTCTACAGTTGATAAGGGATTAGATTTACATTCAAAGTATGAAAAAGAATAAAAAAAAGGAGGAAAGGTAAAAAGAAAGAAAAAAATGAGTTTTTTTTTTTATTATCAAATCTTCTATGAAAAAGAATTTATTATTTTTATTTAGATAAAATATTTTTTATTTTCAAATTTATTAATATTTATTATTAAATTAAAATTTCAGTTATTTTTTGCTTTGAATTTTAATTGTAATTATATTTTATTAAAAATAATTACTATAATAAATATTTAACTAATATACTTATTAATATTCTTAAATATAAATATTTATTATATTAATTAATTATTTTTATATATGAATAGAAATACTTATTCTTATTAAAATAGTTTATATAAAAAATTAAATTAACTTTAATTTTTTAAATATTTATATATATAAATAATTATTTTTATAAAATAAAAATAAAAATTATGACTAGTTATATTAATTACAATAAGTATAAAATTATATAATAAAATTATAAATTAATATATATATATGAAACATATAAAAAATATTTATAATTAAAATTATGATAAAAATAATGTATAGAATGTAATTATATTAATAATTATATTTTATACAATAAAAATTAAAATTATAAAATAAATATGATTAGTTGTATGAATTATAATAAGTATAAAGTTATAAAATAAAAGTATAAATTAATATACATGCGAAACATATAAAAATATTAATAATTAAAATCATGTTAAAAAAATAATGATAATTATAGTTTATAAGATAAAATTAAATTTTTATTACAAAAACAAATATTAATATTAATAAATTATTTCTAAATAAAAAAAAAATTATTAGGTTAATAATTTTTAAAATATTTAGTTATTTATTTTAAAGAAAAAAATTATAATTTCTTATCCTTGAGAGAGGAGTCAATACTCCCTTGTTTGAGAGAAAGAAGCATTAAGAAAAAAAATTTTCTCTACCGTTTTTCTAACCAAACAGAAAATCATCATTCTTTAAAGATTCTTTTTCTTTCTTTTATAAATTTTAAAAACAAATACACCCTTATTTTGAATTAAAAACAGTAAGCAATATAACTCATTCGTGTATGCATGTGTACGTGTGTCCATATATATGTATGTATGTATGTATGTATATGTATATACATACCTTAGAAGAAATGCCTTTCCACTGGACTCGAGACTCGACATATCATAACGCCTAGCTGTAATACTAATTCCACGAAAATAAATAAATAAAGCACTAAAAGATCTCCTGTTCCGAGCAACACGAACGTTTTGGTAAATCAGATATAACCGAAACTAAAAGTTCGCTCATAATATAAGGCCTGAGCATTCAGGTCTAGTTTTTCAACCACAGAAAGCAGCAGCAAATTGCTTCCTAGCAATATTTGTGAACATTTTACACAAATCAATAAAGATCACCACATTTTCTAGGAGTGCTTGTAACACATCGACTCACCAGCAAGACCTTTAAACTAGACAGGCAATGGCATAGGTTTGGACTTAGAGCTCAGGGTTGGATCTGGAATCATTGGTAAATGAATGAGAGCCAGATCCAAGATTTGAATTTTGCGATGAAAATAAATTTGGATATGAGAAATAGGAGTCATCATCCAATGATGGCAGTCTCTGGGGCTGGTGTTGAACAGGTTGCTGATGAGAGACATGATCACTCAGAGGAGGAGAATCAAAACCCAAGTTCAGCTTGTCAAGTGAAGGGAGATGTGGTAACGATGATGCTTTATGGTATTCATGAACTGGATGGTAAGCTGGAGAATTTAAAATGGCTTCAGGATCATTCAGAGAGTTTTTATCATCAAAATGTTGCTTTTCTGTGGCAGCTGATTGATCAGGACCATCCAGATGAAAGGGATTCTCGCAACCAATCTCAGGCACTGCATCTTTCTTCTTCTGGGTTAGTTCAGAAATTCTTATCTGTGCAAGACTAGCTGCTGAACGTGCTGCCGCTGCTGCACGTTCTGCAGTTTCTGCAGCAGCCTGAGCAGCAGCCAATACATCCTGCAAATCCACATTCGTTTCACTTTTCGTTTCCGAAATATTGAGTGGTGGACTACTTCGTCTTGTAGATAAAGATCCAGAAGATAGTGATGGAGGAGAAATGAATGGCACAAACTGTCTGTCTTCCTTGGCACTGACTGAATTATCAGGAATCTCATCCTTGTTAGCTGCGGACCTATCTTGCATCACAACCTCAGGTTCCAAGTCTAGCTCTTGTGACAAATTTTCAGTGTTTCCAGAGAGATGTGATGATTCATTAACAATTCCAGGGCGTGAGACAGCTGGCATAGGTGGACTTGTTGCTGTATTTGAGGTAGCATTTGTATTTGGCTGCAGTGCTCCCGTTGGAACTTCAGGAAAAGCTAACATCTCAGCGGTTATATCAGAATCAGGCTGTTTATTCTGGGCTTGATCAGGCATAGAATTTAATGTTTCATCATGTTTCTCTTCAGGAAGGGGCACCTTAGACCCACTGACAAATTGTGTTGGGCCATTCTGACAAAGAGAGAGAACACATGAGACAGGAAGAGGACATAAGAGCCGGAGAAGTATAATGAGATTCTTACCAATAGATCTTCTTGAGGTTTGAAAAAATCAGTTTCAGTGTCAGCTGGATCCCAATCTAACTCATGCTCTTCAGCAATTTCTTTCAGAAGCTTCAGTTTTTTTTCGGGTGAAGGAGCACGGACAGAGAGCAATTCTATCAACTGCAG
Organism: Swietenia macrophylla; assembly: GCA_032401905.1. NCBI lineage: Eukaryota > Viridiplantae > Streptophyta > Magnoliopsida > Sapindales > Meliaceae > Swietenia > Swietenia macrophylla. Next base: position 3,074,586 of record CP135570.1, on the reverse strand, counting down.
TTACAAGTTCTTGACAAATGTCACAAAGGATAAAAATACTGGAAAAATATAAGCGTTTATCGTCTAAACAAAGTCAATGCTATTCCAACAATTTGTAAGACCTGGCGGTTAACACCACAATCTGGCATGAGCTCAGTTGCAGCTGATACAAATTCTTTGCCATATTTGGAAGCAAACATCATCTGCACCTGCAGCAACTCTGGAAGATCGGCACATCTTGGTGCAGCAAAACAGACACTGGATATTGCTTCTTTCAAGTCAAGAGGGCATTCCCTGAACAATGTTATTAGTTAATATTTCAATTTCTGAAAAATGCTGCCACTACTTCAAAGATTCTAAAACTAGTAAAATTTCTGGTTTTAACTTTTTGATGACTTCTAAATCTAGAATGAGCAAATCAAGCAGCATTGCTGCTCACGAGATGAATTTCAGGAACTAAACAATGCAAGGCTCTAGCAATTGTAAAGCATTCAGCTAATAATCCTACCATCAAGCTGGCATAAGTTTGATGCACCAGAAATCAGACCACAATCTGATCAATTCAGGTCAAGGAGAAGAGCTACCTTCTCATTCACCAGTTTACCATGCTTAATAGCAGTAAGCCAATGACTATGCTCAGAATGTCAAATACTCCAGCGCTCAAGGGGAACATTCACAATGTATATCCTTAAATCTTAAATCTTGGAGGTCAATACTAGCATTTAATCATAAAAAAACTATTACCCAACAACCTAATAAGTGAGGAAAAGCGTGATCCAACTCCAGCAGGAGACAGGTCTTGCAAGAGAAGATAATAGAGTTCTAAACTTTGCCATTTTTGTAGGAAGGGCCCACTTTCAACTCTCAAAATTTCACATTTATAATTTACGAGCCCAGACCTTATTGGCAGCATTGTATGAGAAATTACTAAGAGATGCAATGCATCTTGATTGAAACTACCAAGTTAATAATTTTGCAGTCATATATCCTTGTATATAAAATATATATAAGATAAGATAATTTTACACCAACTATTAATTCTTTAACTCCACTAAAGCATGTTGACATTTCTAAAAGAGAATCAGAAAAAGTACAAATACAGAACTGAAGAAATACAGATATCTATGCTTGATTCTACGTCTTCTGAGCTCAATCCAAATTTTTTTAGGTTGCAAAATGTTTTCCTCTGTTGTTGATGTCTTCAACTATTGGGTCAACCTATCCTTTTGCTAAAAACTCAAACCTCTTATCACAAAGTTCGGCTATCTAAACAAACACAGATGAAGCAACTTCTCTTTTTCCTTTTTCTTATGTGGGTTTTTTCCAAATAATTGGCTTAAGCTTCTAGCATATATCTGATCTGGATACCTTGTGTGAACTCCTAAACATGTGACTGGTCTCAAGAAGCATCACAGCCAGAACAAAAGCAAAAATACCAAAATGCTAATAGACAGGTAATAATACATAATAGTAAACGCAAAATTACCAAAATGTTAGTAGACACAGGCAACATACAACAGTAACAACCATGGGATATTCAATAACAATGAATTACCTTTGTATTTCGATGATTGGAAGTCGGACAGCAATAAGCTCGCAAAACAGCTCAAGGATCTCTTGAGCAGCCATCATATTCTCTTCCCTTATTATATGCTCTACCTGAAACAGAACTATCTCTTGAGACCATAAAGAACAAGCCCTGCCCCTATAAAGAAATAATAAAAAGACCTTTCTAAACATAAAAACATTTTCATATTTCCGAGGTCTTAGCAAAACATAGGAATATACCCGGATGCGAGCTGTGGCTTCTTGACCCGTCTCTAGGAGCTTGGCAATATCACGGCGCATCTGCTTAATCTGAACCTCTCTCCTGTTCCTAAGCAGCTTTATGCGTGGAATTGCCAATTTGAGGAGTGTTTTGCTAGGAGTTAAACAGTAAAAACAGTTAGAATCAAAGAAATCTCTAAACAATTACATTTTTTTTTCCCTTTCTACTTGTTATTCATAATAAAGAAAATAAAACTTTAAATTCGCAACTTCAATTGCTTAATTATAACAAATAATTCAAAATACAGTAGCAATTGGCAAATAATTTCAATCTCATCTCTAATAATTGAAACAGAAATAAGAAACAAAATATAAAATACACCATTTAGCTCCTTTGAAGCCCTTGTTGAAGAAAGAGTCGAGCATCGACATGATCAAAGGATCAGACCAGTACAGCACAAAATCTCACAACTCCAACAAAAAAATACAACGGGACTGGACGGGACTGCAGTGTTTATAATCAAATTCCGATTCAGCTGGAGAGCAAAAGATACAAGAATTAGATGACGATAGAGAGCAAGAGATTGCCAATACTTTCATAACTGCTACATTGACACGACGCGTAGCTACAACTATGACGAGTCGTTTCCTTACGATTTAAGGAAAACGATGACGAAAATGTGAATGTGGGTTTGTAGTATGCTTTCGTGGGTCAGCCAAACGCTGCCTTCCTTCTGTACCCTTCTGGCGAAACTGCGCGTCAAGTATGCTTTATTATTTAATAAAATTTTAAAAAAAAATTATTCAAAGAAGTGTTATTACATAGTATAAACTCTAAATTAATACTAAATAAATTAATAATTTTTATTATATAATTATTTTTTAAGATTTTAATTTGAACTTAATAAATTAAATTAATAATTTTGATAAATTAATAAAATATTATTTTGTTAAATATCTTGTATAATTTTATTGAATCATTTAAATAATAAATTAAATATTTAATAAAAATATAAAAATTATTATTTTTTTAAAAATATAAATTTAATTGTATCATGTCTCCAATTTTTTTAGAAATTTATTGCTACAATGTTTTATGGGTACATGTGAGATGCTTTTTCTAATTCTTGCATGATTCTTTTCTATTATAATTAATTTTTGAATAACTTCTAAATAAGAAATCATTGTAAATGTTGAAGTAATTTACAACACATAATATAAAAAAAAATTTGGATTTGTTTATATAAAAATTATTTTTAATCTAATTTGTTGATTAAATTTAACTAAATAAATACAATTATTGTTGATTATATTTGTTAATTAAATAAATTTTATTTAATTAACTAGATAAGTACAATGAATTTATTTACTTTGACTAATTTGATTATTTTTTGACTCATTTAATAAATATTTATTAGATTAATTCATATTTTATTGATTAGATTGGTAAAATATAATGAATTCTAGTTGATTAAATGTATGCTCATTAATAATGTAAATACGCTTTACAAATTAATAAATTATTAATTTATTAATTAATTAATAGATTTTATATAATTCCAGCACTATTAATTTATAGAGGTTATATTGTACTAACAACTATATTAATATTTTGTATTTAACATCAAGTTTATAATAAACAATGTTAATATTTCATCTTAAAACAATAATCAATTTATCACATTCCAATTTGCAACATATCATAAGTTACTCTTTCATAACTAAGGTAGTAATTCAGATAATCATATTTTTTCTATTGTATTGTATTCGTATTATATCAAATAAATGTCAATTCGGAGTCAGATTTATTTTTTTAGTTGTGTCAAAAAATTGAAACATGAATAAAATTTGTTTATTAAATAAATGATTCAAATACAATTCCTTTAGGCACGTTCGTCTAAATATTAATTTAGACATTATTAGGACACGATTTATTTAATTTTTTTAAAAATTAATTTTTAAAAAATAATTTAAAAGTAATAATATCATTTTTTAATATCTATAGTAAATTTGAGGTATCATTATTTAATATCTTAGCAAATTACCTTAAAATCACAAAAGAAAACAAACTAAAAATTATAATCTCATCAATAATACAATTAAATATATATATATATATATATATCAAAATTGTTGTCAGGTAAAAAAAAACTCAAATCTCACTTTTTTCAAAAAACGACATAAATTACATCATCATTAATAAATTTAAATTTTAAAGGATTAATTAACAACATAAACATTTCTAATGCTATATACAATATTATCATCCACAAAACCCTAAATCATAGTTAGTAACAAGAAATAAATGTAAAAAAATTAAGTATCATACAAAATATCAACATCCATAAACTCAAATCTTAATTCTCCAAAAGTAACAACAATAAAAACAATGTCATCTTCCATAAATTTGAATTTGGATTGAAAATACTTGTAAAAAAATTTTAAAAAATAAGTACAAATATGTAATAATTTTAAACGGATCATAAATGAATTGAAGTCATAAACAAATTAAGATAATTATTTTATTCGTTTATGACATGAATTTGTTCACGATGCATTTTTGATTTATGTCTTAAACAAATAAATAAATATGATATTCCAGATATGAATACAACATAATTATTAGACAAGTGACATGAATACAATACGTTTATTATTCGTGTTAAATTTTTTAAATTTGAATTCTTTTATTTAATTCAAATTCACAATGAACAATTGTGTTGTGACCTATATTGCCACACTTTACTAACATTTATACTCAATTGGTAATTTGACAGTGCATTCAAATATTTCTCTTTCTAAAAAATAATGCATTAACAAAACACTAATCATAGCAACAGTATTATGTAAGAATTATTAATTTACTAAATAAGAATATAAATTTTTATTTTGATATCATTCATACAAATTGTTGTAATAGACCTATATTTTCACAAGAACATAAAAAAATTATTTTATGTGACAATATGTAAATTTGGGACATCAATTTGTACAAAAACTTGTACTCTAATATTATGGTTATGTAATAACTTAATTAATATATATATATATATATATTATAACTAAGCTTTACAAACCAAATTAATTTTAACCAAGTTCTAAATTAGAAGTTCCAACTATCATTATTTTCGTAACTAAGCATATATACTTTTCGATCAAAATATTACTAATACTCATTTCTTCTTTTGCTAACAAAATTTTTGTTTGTTTATTCAAAATGATATATATATATATATATATATATATATATATATAACATGGTAATTAGGGTTTTATGATATTATTATGATTATTAACAATTTTCTATTTTACATTTTAAACCCTATATCACTCTATATACAAAGAAAATTAAATCAATTCTCATTTGAGATTGATGTAAGGGGAAATTGTTTCGTTAACCTCTTTCTTTTGTGACAAAATGTTTAAACCAATTTAAATATTGTCTTTGGAATATAATTATTATTAACATGAAAGTTACTAGTTTATGTACTGTTTAGAATAACACAATATACTTGCAATATTTAGTTAACATTAATGAAAATAAATATTATAAATTATGAGTTTAATACACGTTGATTAGTAGAGATATGAATATTTTTTACTAATTATTACACAATCACTTATTTACAAACTTGGTGTGAGATTTAATGTTTTCATTCTCCATTTTATGGAAAACTTATTATTGCTATCGAAATTTCACTTTGGATTATACACTCAATAATTTATATAGGTGAAAATAAATAATGTGCTTAGTTCAGTAATAATAAAATAACTCCAAATCTAATAACATTATATAAAGAAAATCAATAATGCCTATTTGATGCTTAATTTAAGTTAAGCCTCTTATCAACCCTAAAAGCAAAAAATAATCCTAATAAAACAAATGAAGAAAAGATAATGATGTCAAAAGAGAATGATTCTTTATAGGCCACATTTATGGTTTTTAGTCACCTTTACTAAAATGGGCCTTGGATATGTACTCAGATCGCCATATAATCTCCAATGACCATGAGCTAGAAAAACTCCAATAATATTTTAGAGCCATCATGATAGTCTTGTATCGTTATCAAGACAATACGCTATAAATTTATTAGCCTTACCTGTGAACATCAAAAATGTTAAGGGGCACTAACGAGAAAGCCGACAATAATTTTTCGACCTCGAAGTTAGTGAAAGGAATTTAAAGATAACTATAAAAACATGAAAAAAGGGATTAAGTAAATGGAAAATAGTTTTAAGTGATTTAGTGTTAACTAAAGATATAGAAGGGCAACCGAAGAATAGTATACAGAGGAAAGGAGCAAGGCTTACTGTCACTAGGGTTTTTAGGATACTAAAAACGATTTTTTTCCTTAAAGAAAAAAAAGGCCCATCCTCTAATAATTTAACGTCCCTTTTATAGTAGAGAATTTAGATTTTATGAGCCACATAACAGATTTTTACTTAAAGTGGTGTGTATTTAATTACTATAGTATTTTTACTTGGCTTAGACCATGACGAGGTGAAAACCTAGGACCATCAAAATCATATCATTTTATTATTATGGTAATTAATGTTCTAAACTTTTTGTGAGAGAATATTCTTACTAATAATAATATAAAAATAAATTATTTCACTATTTAGTCTGAATAATTCTTTTTAAGCTAATAGAATGGTTGTTATAGTGGTTCGGCCTTGAGATGTTAATTTGTTATTTCACATGCGTTGAACATACTTTATTTTACAAACTACATATATAAGAAAGTTTAATTTCATAATTTAGTCTTGAATTCGTTCTCGTTACTTGATTAAGGATCTTGATTATAGTGTTAAGTGTTATGAAATGGTTTTCACTGTTAGAAGTAACTATTATCATATAACCTATACAGAAGAACTCTTAGAGGATCAGCATTGAAAATTATGCAAATTTTAAAATTTTAAATAAATTTAAACAATAAAAGTAAATGTTAAGAAATTATACCTAATTTTCCAGTATTCAGAACATCTTAATGTTTTTTGTTTACCTTTAAGCATATTCATACACCAATGACTTGATAATGATTTCGGTATCACTCTTGAGAAGACAATTCTCTTTAGAGCTTGTATTTAGTTTCATAAGCCAATTCTAATTTATTTAGTTGAAAAAAAAATTGCTAGAAAATTTCCTTTCTTTTTCTTTCTTTCTTGTCAACACTTTAGCAAAGATGAAAAATTGCCAAAATAAAACTGTTTTTATTTTATTAAATCAAGCCAATTAATTACTTTAATTATTAGCATATATATTTTAATATTAAGCATATATAATTTAATCACATGGGTGAATCATTATATAATGAAGATGAATAAATCTCCACCCTTTTGTGTCAATCTAAGCCATTTGTATGTTAATATTCACTATTTATATATCAAATATCTGTTTGATGAAGATTTTGACATTTGGCATAATTTAAGTCATCCATGTGTTAAAAAAAGGTTAAATTATAATCATTCACTTATCAAATAAGAATTTAATTAATTAATTATTATGAAATATAGTTTTAATTATTTTTTTAATATGTTTAATCGTATTTGGGGTTACCAAAAATTTTTCAATGTTGCTAGTGCTAGCATACATTGGTTGAAAAGTTTATTTAAAATAATATAATAGCTCTCTGATCAAAATATCAAAACTATTTTAATTTTTCTTAATTCAAAAAATATTATTAACTAATTTAATGATATATTCTATTTGTCATCAACTTATTGGCTATTATATATAACTTTTGGGTTCATCGTGAACGAAACACAAGTAGATATGATCTCATTCATATTATTTTAGTATAACTCATTATAATTGAAGTTCTTAATCATCATAACTAACTTTTAGCAAGATATCATGATGCTCAAACACAAAAAATATAATTTTGAATGAACCTATTATAGTCGCACTTATGTATAGTAAAGTTTTTCTGCTGCTGACTCTCAATCGAGTGCATGTCATAGTGTTGTCAAACCCTTAACTTAATTATTGGATCAGGACCTTAATTATATATGAGATTCATGTATCCACTACACTTATTTGCACAAACTACATACTATGGTTTTAGATTTTATTCTCATGTGTTAGGAGTCAAAGTTCACTTATCTAAGCCAGTAGATTCCATATTGATCATCACATATCTTTATACAATAATAATACATTGTCATCAAGTTTCTTTCACTAGGCATGATTAGCCAAGTATGATATACACAAGTAAATAATGTGCTTTAAGACAAAAGACAACCATGACATTTCAAATCAAAAGATTAATAATATACTAGAACGACTGTGTGACGAATCATTGACTATAGATAATCATTATGATTCATCTCATTTAGTATTCTTTAACGTATTGCTTATGTTCAACCTCTTGTGTTATGACACTTATCACCTAATTATTAGCATCGTATACTAATCATTGGTAGCAATAAAACATGTCAGTTATGCAATATCATTATTTCTAATAACATCACTTTAATTGGGAACATATTAAGATATATTTAAATTAGAAACTCAATTATTATATTTACAACTCTTTGTAGATAGAGTTATAACATATAATACATCACAGGATCTTATTTTACATACAAATCAGAGAATAGAACTGAATAGATGCAATGATATAATTATCGTTATACTAATTGTAAACAATTTTACAATTAATTACAAAAATATATACAAAAGGATTGATATCCCTAAACCTTATAACATGTTTAATTTTAAGGCTTATCTCTAAAAAACTTTTACTTGCACTAGAGCCAATCATTATATTATTTACTATTTATTAGCTATATGACCAGTTGTTTATTAGCTATAAACTCTTTGATTAAGTAATTTTTAAGTTGAATATGTTTGAATTTTTGGTGAAACCTAGGTTTCTTTACCTGAACTATAGCTTTATTATTATTATAGTATAAAGATATTGGATCAAGAATAGAAAGAAACACTTTGAGTTCATATACAAACTTATGAATTTAGACAAGCTCTTTCACAACTTTAGAAATAGCGATATATTCAGTTTTTGTAGTGGAGTCTGTTGTAGTAATATACTTAAACCTTTTCCAACTGACAACTTCTCCATTATAAATAAAAACAAATGTGGATATAGACTCTCTATCATCCACATCAAACTGAAAGTTGAAATATGTGTAGCCCTCAATTTTAGTTTACCACCCTTATAAATTAAAACCAAATCTATAGTTTTTCTTAAGTACTTAAAGATTTTTTTTATCACAATCCAATACTATTATCTAGGATTTGTCTAATATTTGTTTGTAACACTTAAAGCATAAGTTATATCAAGTCTTGTAGATAACATAACCTACATAAGATTTCCTATTGATGAAGCTTAAGAAATCTTTTTCATATGCTCTTGCTCAATTTTAGTATTGCATTTATCTCCTTTGAGAGATGAATACCATAATTGTAATATTAAAAACCCCTTTTAAAGTCATCCATATCAAATTTCTCCAAGACCTTTTGTTATGCACTATTTATAAGAAAGATTAATTATTCATTTTATTAGAATTTATCTTTATAAAGATGAATACCTAAAATATAAGTTGTTTCTCCTAGATTTTTCATGAAGAATACATTAAATAAGCATAACATTGCATTAGTTAACATGCTCACATCATTTTCTATAAGAAGTATGTCATCTACATACAATATAAGAAAAGTTATGGCATTTTTAGTCTCCTTCTTATAGACACAAGATTCTAGAAGTTTGCTTTAATACATACATAGATCTATGCAACTTGTATATTTTATGACTATTTATAGATGAAACAAACACTGTAGTTGTTACATATATATGGCATCCTCAATGAAACCATTGAGGAATGCTATTTTTACATTCATTTGACATATCTAATAATCATAATAATCTACAATGGCAAATACTGTTCAAATGGACTTTAGCATAATAATTAGCAAAAAAGTTTCCATTCATACCAATCTTTCATTTATAAATCTATTTACAACCAATATGAACAAGTCTCTCTAGTGGATCAATTGATAACCACACTTGATTAGTATACATGGAATCCATTTTAGATCTCATGGCTTCAAGCCATTTTTTGAATCAATATCCAATATTGCCTCTTCATAGGTTCTAAAATCATCTCTTTGCTCATTTTCTCCTGTCATAAACAATTCAAAATCATAATAAAAAAGGAAGAAATATTTTTTTCGAAAGAGGTGATATCCTTATGGATTTATGTAGAGGTAAATCTACTAAAGGTTAAAGGTCAGATTGAATAGATTCATCTATATGAACAGGTTCATCTGTATAAATAAGCTCATCTATCTAAGGTTAGTCTGTATTAAATTTTTTAAATTCTTTTAAGAGCTTGATCTTTCTATCTGCACCACTTTCCTTAGTGAACTAATTGTCAAGAAATTGTGCGTGTTTATTAATTAAAATTCTTTAATTAATATAAAAATAGAAATAATATCCTAAATTATTTTTAAAATATTTAAAGAATTGACCTTTTTCAAACCTTGCATTTAGTTTTTCAGATTTAAAAATTTTAACATAAGCTAGACAACCCTAAAGCTTCATATGATTGAAGTTTGGTAGCTTCCCATGTTATATCTTATATGATGTTTTGGAAACTACTTTGATCAAAAAATACTACAAGATATAAATTGTAGTATTAAGGGCATATCCTTAAAGATATGTAGGTAAGTCAATAAGCTCATCATAAACTATACTATTTCGAGTAATGTATGATTTTTTCTTTTTGTTACAGCATTATACTGAGGTGTATAAGGAGGTGTCAGCTGAGAGATTATTACGTTATATTTAAGAAAATCTAAAAACTCAATATTTAAGTATTCATCACCACAATCATATTATAGAGTTTTGATACTCTTTCTTGTTTGTTTTTCTACTTTTGTTTTGAATTTTTTGAACTTTTTAAATGATTCATATTTATACTTCAATAAGTATATATTACCATACCATGAATAATCATCAATAAAGGTTATAAAATATGAAAAACTGCTTCTAGCCATTTTACTAAATAAACAACATACATCTATGTGGACTTCATTGGCTCTTTTCTCTTTACCAACAATGAGTGATTTGATCATCTTTTCTTGAAGACAAATTTCACAAGTTGAGTAAGGTTCAGAGCCTAATGAACCTCTAACTCTATCATTGCCCGTCTTATTAATTTGTTTTTTTTTCAATGTAACTTAATTTATGATGCCATATTAGTTTTGAATTAATTTCATTTCTAAATCTTTTTTTATTAATAGTATTTGTCATGTTAATCTCATTTGTCTCAAGAACATACAACTGATTTATATTTAAACCAGTGTTAACTAATTTATTTCTTAAATAAATGAAACATTAATATCCATTAAAAGTAAAAGTGTAATCTTATTTACATAATTAATTGACAGGTAAAATATTTTTATTGGTTGTATCAAAATACAGCACTTTGTATAATACAAAAGTATGACTCGAAAGTAAAGCAAGTCTACAAGTCTTTAGATAGGTGGTAATAATTATTGCTTCATTAACCATTTTCAATGTCATTGCACAATTCTCAAGCAATTTCTTACCCTGAAGGTCTTGTAACAACATATAAATATATAAGCTAGCAATTGAATTTATAATATAGGAATTTGAATATGAAATAACACTTAATTTAATTTCAATAACATGACAAGAAAACATACCATGTGCTTTCTTTGCTCTTATGCTCCTTAGGTAGATATGATAATTCCTCTTCCAATAGCCATGTTTCTTACAATAATGACATTCATCCTTAGCATGACTTCTCTTATCAGGTATTACCTTACCCTTTTTCTTAGAGACACCTCCTTTGGATTTGTATCCAAAAGTCTTCTTGCCTTTTTTTCTTAAAAGATATCTTATTAGAAGACATCATGGCAAGAATAGTTTCCTTCCCATTTTTATTTTAAATTCTCTAATAATAAGAGATAATCTTTTTTATTAGTTCAAGAAAAGTCTGTTTCAGTTTATTCATGTTATAGTTGACAATAAACTGGTCATAGTTTTGAAGGAGACATTGAAGGATCACATTTATTTGTGGTTCGAACTCTATACCGAACCTCAAAACATCAAGTTGCCTAATCAGGTTTATTACTTTTAAAATATATGACTTCTAAAGTACTTTTTTATTAAGCCTCAATCTAAATAGAGCAGTAGACAACTTATACCGCTTAATTTTGGAACTCTTCTCAAGCAGCTTCATTAAAGAGAGATAAATTTCAGAGGCATCTTGCATGCACTCATGTTGAGCCTGCAAGTCATCATTCATTGAAGGCCAATATATATGATCTAACTTTCATATGATCATACTTCCATTTTTGGAAGGTCTCTTTCTCCCTAGATGAAGCATTATTAGAAACGACTATGGGCATATGCCCATCAAAGACATAGTTGTCTTTTCTAGAATCCAACACTATTTTAAAATTTTTATATCAAACTTTGAACTTAAGTTCGGTAAGTTTATTAATGTCAATAATTTTTAAAAGAGGGTTGTATATATTTTATATATCACTTATTAGAGTTTGTTATAAATTTGCAAAGAAAAAAGAATATATCAATAGATATGTTTATACATCAATCATTCAGTTTTGGCCTTTAAACTAAATGATACTCTTACTACTTTAATCAAATCCTATACTATTTTAGATAGAAAAACTATAGAAATATAAACTAGGAAGCATCTTAGTTTGTCTTTTATAAAGATTTAAAATTGTGAAACTTACGTGAGACGTCAAACCTTTAAAAAATTTGAACCAAAATCTTACAAATATTTATTTGTGAGATATTTTAAAAAAATTAAAGGATACTATTTTTATAATCCCATCAAGCATAAAGTATTTATTGCTCGGATTAGTCCTTTTTTAGATAGAAAACTTATCTTAAGAAAAACTATTGGGAAGAAAATAAAACTCAAAGAAGTTCGAGATTCATAAGAAATAACTAAAATACAGATGGAACTTGAGTAGAATTCACAAGTAATTGGAAAACAAAAATCTACTTCTGAAACACAAGCTTTGCGTAAGTCTAGTAGAGCACGTTATGAGCTAAAAAGATATGAATTTCTCATGACTTAACATGACAATATGTTGCTTATGAATCAAGATGAACCCATGGCCTATCAAAAAGCAATAACATGCTCAGATTTTGAGAAACGACTTGAAACTATAAAATTTAAAATAAAATTCACATACGTTAACTAAGTATGGACTTTGGTTGATCTACCTAAAAAAGTAAAATTCATTAGGAGTAAGTGGTCTTTAAGAAAAAGACTAACATGAATGGTAATATACACACCTTTAAAGAGTGTTTGATTGTAAAAAATTTTAAATAAATTCATGATATTGACTATAATGAGATCTTTTTTCTAGTTACCATGCTTAAATCTATCTAAATTTTACTTACAATAGCTATATACTATGATTATAAAATCTGACAAATGGATGTCAAAACTGCATTTTTTAATGAAAATCTTTTAAATAATGTGTATATGACACAACTTGAAGGTTTTGTTATTCCAAAGAATGCTGAAAGGTCTGCAAGCTACAGAAATCCATTTATGGATCAAAGCAAACTTTTTAAAGTTGGAATCTTTGTTTTGATAATGCAATCAAAGAGTTTGGTTTTATTAAAAATGAAAATAAATTTTGTGTTTATAAAAAGATTAGTAGAAGTAGTATTGTCTTCCTAATATTATATGTAAATGACATATTACTTATTAAAAATGATATCATAACTTCACAATATATAAAAGTATGGTTGGAAAAATATTTTTTAATGAATGACTTAGGTGAAACTACCTATATATTAGGTATCAAGATCCATAGTGATAGATCAAGAAGATTACTTAGTACTTACATAAAAAAAAGTACTAAAAAGATTTAATATGTAAAATTTAAGAAATGATTCTTACTTATGTCACATGAAATAAATCTCTTTAAAAACCAATGCCCTATGACACGAGAAGAAAGAGATTGCATGAGTAAAATTCCTTATGTATCTGTTATAGGATCTATCATGTATGTTATGTTTATATACTAGTCCTGATGTCTCATACACTTTAAGTATGATAAAAAAGATATCAAGAAAATGTAGGTGAACATCATCATACAGCTGTCAAGAATATCATAAAGTACTTGAGAAGAACTAAAGATACAATCTTGATATTGGGGATGAGAAAGAGCACATTGTAAGAGGATTACGCTAATGCTAATTTCCAAACTGATAAGGATGGCTCCTGATCGCAATTAGATTTTGTGTTTTGTCTTAATAATGATGCTTAAGCTAGAAGAGTTCAAAGTGAGGGACAATAGCCAATTCTACGATAGAGACAGAGTATATTGCTACTTTCGATGTAGATAAAAAGGTAGTTTGAATCAAAAAATTCATTACTGAACTAAGGGTTATCGTAAACCTTTCTGACCCAATAAAACTGTATAATGGTAACAATGGGGCTATAACACCGGCAAAAGAACCCAAAACTCACTAGCATCCAAATATATACTTCAATACTTTCATCTCATTCAAAAAATTATCGAGAGAGAAGATGTGAAGATATGCAGAGTATCAACAGATGTTAATATCGTTAACCCATTGACAAAACTTCTAATACAACAAAAACATAATCGTCATACTAGATCCTTAAGTATTAGATAAATAGGATATTAGATTTAATGCAAGTAAGAAATTGTTTGTTATACCCTAAATCTAATAGTATTTTAAATATTTAGTATATTTGTATTATAATATATATATATATATATCATTTAATTATTTTATTGTTATATATTTATATATTTAATTAGTAGGATACTATTTTTAAATGTCCCTGGTCAAGCATTGTTATAAATAGAGTAATAATAATACATAAAAACTAGTATATATGATAATTGATAATAATATATGTGTATTGCAATATGAGATATCAAGTTAACACATAGTTATAAATTAGTGAACTAATGTACTGGATCGACTCGTTATGAGAACGATAAGTGGATTAGTATATAAATATCATAAGTAATTCTTATAGTAACAATGGTATATATAATCCTTAAATTTGATATCACCATGGTTCTTACTATAAAAAATAATATATTTTGATATTTTTAAGCGTCATTTATAATAAGATAGATTATAAAAAAATAATTAAATATGTCATAACTCGTATAAAGGTATGTGTGTGATCAAAATAGGATTTGTCTCTTTTATATAATGAGAGTGATATTTTATGCCCTTTTAATTGATTGAGACTTTAAAAAATATGTGATTATACTCAAACAAGTCAATATGTGATATGACTTTATTTGATAGAATAAATCTATTCAAAATATCAAAAAATATAAAATTAAATCATACGAGAATGACATATTTTATGTCTTATGTTCAATTCAGATATTTAGGACAAAAGTATTGAATTATATGATAAAATTGATCACGAATAAAGTGATATCAAACCATTAATATTTCTGTAACTTGGGAAATTATGATATATTATTAACATCACTCATTACTTATAACATTAAAATTAGATTTTAGTATTATTACTAACGTTACAAAAACCTATTAGGTCGCGTATTAAAATCGAGAATACTATATATATATATATATATATATATATATATGGAGAATCCTAAATGAGTGTGTGTGTGTGTGTGTGTGTGTGTGTGTAGAGAGAGAGAGAGAGAGAGAGAGAGAATCCTAAATGAGTATATGATTCATTGAACTATTTAGGTATTAATTTTAACTAAGTTCATTAGGTATTAATTTTAACTAAATTCATTATATAAAGATTGGATTAAATTTTATTAATGTATACTTCACTAAATAAATTAGGTTTTATAAAAAAGTCCAATCAAATAGATTAAATTTAAATTAAACATTTAAAATAGTAATATAAATATGTAATATTTTATATCTTAAAGTGTGCCTAAGGTTTGTTTTTTTTGTGCCCTTACTTTTGAGAAAAGAAAAATGCATAAAATATCACATACTCAAATAATAAAAGCTAACACTTTAAATTAGAATCCCACGTGTGTGGATACCACAGAGACTACCATAGAGACACAAAGGCAATTGAAATCTCAAATGTGTAGATAAAGATGCAGAAGCAATTGATCTGTATTCATTGTTTGATAAAAAATATCTAATTAGAAGTATGTAAGTATTACTGCATTGTATTATATACATATAATAATACTATAATTTATAGTATAGATCTTGAAAAATAAACTTTTTATTTTGTATATTTTTTGCTGCGTATGTGTACTGATTTGCTTACATCTGGGATTACTAAACTACTTCCTTAGAATTTTAAGTAAGAAGAAACAAAGAAGGAATGCATCTCAACCAAGGAAAATACATCTCAAACTTGTTTAAAAAGACCAAAATGGAGAATTGCAATTCAAATGCAATACCAATGAGCCCAGTGTCAAGCTACCAAAGGAAGATAGAGTTGATTTCAATGATAAAACCTTATATAGAAATGTAGTAGGAGCCTTATAATACGTCACAATTGTAAGACCAGAAATCACCTTTGATGTCAACAAAATAAGTCAATTCCTTCAAAAATCCTAAGCTATCACATTGGAAAACATGCAAAGGAATACAAAGGTACTCTAAACTTTGGACTTTATTTTGCAAAAGGAGAGAAATTAGACTTGATAGGCTTCTCATATGCAAGTTGGGAAGGAGATCTTGCTGATAGACAATCTGTCACAAGTTATGTAGGTTTTCTCTATGGCAATTTGATGTCTTGGTGCTTGAAAAAATAAAAAGTTGTAACCAGGTCAAGCATAAAGGCAGAGTATAAAGTTTGGCACAAACAAAAGGTATATTTGCTTGGCGAGAGTCACTACTCATAGAGTTGATTTTGGAAGTTGATTGCAA
This sequence comes from Swietenia macrophylla, assembly GCA_032401905.1. NCBI lineage: Eukaryota > Viridiplantae > Streptophyta > Magnoliopsida > Sapindales > Meliaceae > Swietenia > Swietenia macrophylla. The sequence goes on along the minus strand of CP135570.1, from coordinate 3,057,934 downwards.
GACATCCATATGGTGTGATAATCAAGGAGCAGGTGCATTGGCTTCCAATCCATGTCTTCCATGGCAAAACTAAACATATTGAATTCGATGTACATTATATAAGAGAAGAGGTAGCAAATGAAGAACTAGAAGTGACGTATATCCCAACGACAGACCAAGTGGCAAACATTTTAATCAAACCATTATTAGTCAAAAAGTTCGCAATGCTGAGAGACAAGCTAAATATCACTAAAGATAATTAAGCTTGAGTGGGGTGTTAAGCAAGCAAACAAAACAAAGATGCAAGCTGGTACATTGCAGCAGAAGGAAAGGAATGAAATAAGAACAAAGGCCGGTAGCATGAATGAGACTGGAAAGGTCTGAATCAGAAAACAAACAAATTGATTTTGTACAAATCATTAGCTATATAGTGGTACATATCCTCAGCATACAAATTTTCCTTTTAGTCCTAGGGCTACCCCTAAGCACTCTTGATATTGTTTATGTGTGTGTGTGTAAAGCTAATATAATCAATTCAACCGTCAATACAAAATAGACAGCAACTAGCATTCTTAACTAGCATTCTAACTAATACTTTTTAATAATGTTGAAGGTATTGAAATTAGTGATAATAATGTTGAAGGTATCGCAGTTGGTGGTGAAAAATTTTGAAAAAAGTTGTCAATTTTCATCTTGATCTATATTTCCATTTAGAGGTAATTTTTTATTATAATATAATATAATTTAACAATAATAATAATATTGAAAGTAAATATATATATATATATATATATATGTATACATATATATATATATGCATATATTTTTTTTTGCCTTAGTTATTTTATTCATTTTAATCTTTTAAATTTTATCTTATGTGATTAGACTACATTAATAGCCAGTTTCTTGGATGACTTGGCGACATTTGCTGAATTTGATAACAGTCCCTGTACATTCGAAAATGAGCACGGAACAACCAAAGCAGCTCAGAAAATAATAAAAGAATTCAGCTTGGAAAAAGGAAAACCGTCCAAAGACTCAATTGTTGCCGCATGCATGCATAATGGAAAGATTTCTAAGCCGCATTCGTGATAATAATTAAATATTCGGAGAAGGAGATGGATACATGCCTTGTTGAAGAAGAAAAAGAGCAAGGAATCCAAATACGCATTAGCAAAGATGAAGCGTTGTTCTTGAATTACTTAAAATATTATGAAAATAAATTCTCATTGTGTTTTTGAAATTAAAAACTAAGTTTATGTTAAGGTCACTAGGAATAATACATGTATGTATGTATGTATGTATGTATAATGTTTAATTTAAATACAGTTATCTAGAAATAATATATATATATATATATATATATATATATTTATGATGTTCAATTTAAATACAGCTATATCTATTTTCACTGTTAAATTTACTAAAATCACTCCTTCGAGTGTATACTAACAAAATCTACTTCAAAGACAATTTATACATGATAAAAAAATTATACATTTTATGATCTACATTTGGCTGACTTATTCTTCTTTCTCCACCTACTGCTTATTACAGACTAGATTATTACTTTATTTTCAAAATATATATATAATAGGATATACATAACCCATTATTATAAAATTTAATAATGTTTCTTTTCTATTCACTGTAGAATTATATTATATTTTTCTTCATGTAATCTTATGACGACCTCGTTACAGTGAGGCACTCTTTATGCATGTTCTGTTCTACCCACCTAATCTGGTGATATCCTTGTTACAGTGAGACTCTTTACATACCTATCTTACTTTACTTCTACCCACTCAATTCTGTGACACTTTTATCGTAATGAAACTTTTTACATGTCTGTCTTACTCTACCTCGAGACTTGTACACCCTTTATGAATGCTCTCACTACAGTGAGTCTCTTTGCATACATGTCTTATTCTATCTTGAAACTTATGAACTCTTCATAGACGTGTTCAATACGCGTGAGTACTTGATTAAAATATTAAAATCGAAATAGATTTAACTTTGATATTACTTATCACGTACTGAATTATTACCTTCTTCCCAAAATATATATTCAATAAAATATACAAAATTAACCCTTATAAAATAAAAAACAATGCTCCTTTCTTGTTCAATATAAAATTCTATCACGTGCTGCTGCTTCTTCTTTTGACTTCTTTTTTGAACAGTTTCGCATTCATCTTGGTGTTTCTCAAGTAGTGATTTTTTTTTTCTCCTGCAGTTGTACTTACCCACCAAATTTGCATCTCCACTTGTAGCAGTCTTGAGAATTCGAAAGAGACAATAAAGATTTCGTGTCACAATGCAAAATCAAATCCTGTAATCGATCGGTAGGAAGCGCAGGATCCTACATCTAGCAACAATATAAGAACCATTATAAAAATTCAAGGAAAGTCATTACAAATTGTCCATTTCGTTAACTCATAGCCAACCTTTGGGCTCTCCAAGAAACAAGGAATTGAGTTGCCAAAAAAGAATGCAAGACACTTATTCTAAAGGAGGGTACTGAGTTAAAATAGAAAATAAGCGAAAGTGGGTCTTGCATCCAGTTCGAACCATGTATCAAAGTTAATTCAGCCTCTTTTTCTTAACCTTCTTATCATCCGCACCCTATAGACACTAGATATCAAATATTAAAGGAAAAACATCTTACTAAAATTTAGTCTTATCAAATACTTTTTCATCTTTGCTTTAAAAGCACGGTAGGAACAATATATGTGTCTTTGTCCGCATCCGTATTCCTCATTTTAGAGGAATCGAAGACCACTTTAATGCAAGTGAATAAACTATGTTATTATTTAAGAAATCATAAAATACAAAAACCTAAATAATATTTCACCCTTAACGCTGGTGTTTTGCCACTGCCGTCTATGTTTTGTTTGCTTGCAAGGTTGTTCCATTGTTGCAAGCTTGTTCTGTGGAGATACAAATGAACTATTTTCTATTTGTTTAGTTTAGTTGCAATATCCATTCGTTGTTTAGTTAAAGTTTTTTTGTCCTTGTGTGATTGTTTTGTTCAACACAATAAACCTAAAGTAGTATTTTAGATATTTCTTTTACTTTTATTCTTTAATTTAATGGTAACTTTATAAAAAAATAAAAAATGAAAAGCAAAGAATGTGCCGATGCAAGAAGCTCAACCCCTGTCCGCATCCCCATCTCCTATTCGTAAAAGAAAACAGAGATAATTTTAAGATTGAACTAGCCGACCCCTCACGAAAATTTTAGCCACCTCCGAGTACCATCAAATGAAATTAATTTATTAAAACACTTGTATTATAAAATATTATTACATTTAAAGGTAAGAAATGCGTAAGTTGGACACACAAAAATGTAGCTCAATCGTGCTTATAAATTAGTTGAGCATAGGCTTGTCAATTGAGTTTTAGTTTGGAACTATTGCACTTCTACTAAGAAGATTAAGGCATATAGGATAAAATATTTGGTAAACGTAATTTTTTTTAATTAGAATAGTATCTTGCAATTTCATCTCATAAATTGATGTTCGCATAAAATTATAATACTTCAATTTTAAGCAAAATCTAAATTAATTTAGTGCGGTGGATAAAATTGACTTACCATTATTCGAATGATTTATGAGCGTAAGATTTTGTCCCATATTCAATGATTCTTGAAAAAATTACTAGAGGTTTTCATCTAATACTAATACTAAGCATTTCAAAAAATTGTCCATTTTGTATCTCGAGTGATATAAATCATCAATTGAATAATAAATTTAATAATTTATAAGATGAATAATTACCCCATTTCACTATTCAATAGCTAAAAGCCACACGATAAAATTTGATATATAATTTTAAATATAAAATATTATTGTTTTGATTATTGATACCTATTTTAAAATTTTAAGAGGTGATTTTTTTTAATATGCCAAATTACAAATGTATCTTTGATAAGTATATTTTCATGAATTATAAATATCTTGATGGGTCTAGCACCTTAAATTTTACTATTAAACTAAAAGTATTTTATTTATTATTAAAATAGTTAAAATAAATAAATAAATATTATATCATTACTTTAAATATCATCTTACATATATTCATTTAATGCATAATTATTCTACTCATGAAATTTAGAAAAAAAAAAAATTAGTTACCCAAAATAAAAAAAAAAAAAGAGTAGCAATCTATCATTATTTTGAATAAAAGTAGCTAGTTGTAATTAAAAAATGTGCATTCATAGAAAAAGAAAAATGACAAATTGCTAAAAGAAGAATTTTTTTTTTTTAAAGTGTAGTAGTATAATTTGAAAATCAGAAGTTTTTATTGCCGATGTCTGACATAGCAATACTATTAATAGGCATCAATTAAGAATATTAATATATATATATATATATATATTTTGAATTTCAATCAATTTTAAATGTTTATTTTAATTAAATATATTTAGATGTGATAAATATATTATGGGTGGTAGAGAAAAGTCAAGATATTTTATATTTCAACATTTATTAGGTGTTTAAATTAATTTTTAAAATTTAGTATATAGATTGTAAATTTTTTTATTGTATTTTTTAAATTATGTCTTTCATATAAAAATTAAAAATTTTAGAGCTAAAGCTTGAAACATAAATTTAAGAGAGATTTAATTTTTATTTTTTACATACTAAAATATATTAAAATATTTTAATATATTATACATTAACGGTTAATAAATTAATAACAATAAATAAAAATAAATTTTAATAATTAAATTATGTAAGATTAATAATTAAATATTTATATATTTATTTAAATTAAAAAAATTAATAAATATCAACTTTATTGTCTGTCAGTTTCATTGTTTTAGCTACAAGTAGGATATCATTAAAATATTTTAAATGTATTTATTTTTTTAACTTAATGTTAAATATTTTATAACCGTTTATTATATAACATGTTATAATATAAATATTAATAAAAAAAAAACAAACGATTAAATTCATATTGCATTCTATTTTCAGTCTATAATTTAATTATCCGGAAGAAAAATAAACACATAATAATCATCTTAACGAGTCCTGAAACAAATCTTTTACAAACTCGTAAGCACTCTTATTCGTTCATACAGCAAGTTGAATATCACCCAAATCAAGCTGCTCAGCAATCTCCTCCAGCTGCTTCCTCACACTCATATCAATCATTTTCGAACCCCCATTTCCATATCGGATCGTAAAACCCGCCACCAAGCTCGGATCGATCACCGTCTTTATCCTCACGTTCTTCGCCCCCGTCAATTTCTGCACCTGCTTCGCTATCTGCGCCAAATGCTCCGACTCCAACTTCACCACCGAACTCACCACCGCCAGCTCTGTATTCGTTATCTTATTATACACGGCCTCGAATTCTTTCACGATTTCCTTGATGGCGCCCACCCTTTTGGCGTCAATCAATAGGTTCAAGAAATTCGCTGTGTGGGGTTGCAGCTTCGATGACTTGGTGATTTCGTCGACAAGTTGACGTTTCTTGTCGATGCCGATGGTGGGGTTGGCGAAGAAATCGAACACCTGCTCGTCGGTGAATACTTTGTCAATCTTCTCGATGTCGGCGCTGGTAGAGTCCAGAGTGTTGTTAGCTTTGGCCAGGTCGGCGAGTGCCGCGGCGTAGCTGGTGGCAACTGTTGCGGACATTCTGACTCCTGAAGAGGCGGTGCCACGGCGGGGGACGGACAGTTTGAGGCTTATAGGGTTTCCTGCGGCGGCGCGTCTAGAAGGGAAGATATTGGACTGAAGGGACAGTGTGGTTGGATCTTGCTGGAGAGACGCCATTGTTTTGGCTTCCTGCTTCGTTGGCCGATGAATTATGATCGGAGGAAACGCTGAGGGGAATGGGATTGAGCGGAGAGACGGCGAGGGTTATCTTCAATGTTATAAGATTGGGCTGGACGAGAATAACCACATTTTTCAGACTATTAGATGTTGACACGTGGACACCATGTCAGATGCCCGAGGCTTTGACTTTTATAGCTGCTCTTTTTTTTTTATTCTGGCGTATTGTATAAACCGATGTACGTATATTTGTACAATCTAAATGTGCAATCGTCTATAATATCCCCTTTTTAAATATGTATACGTAATGAAAGTCATCATTTAGGGGGCGAAGGAATCTTTACCAGCAATAGCACTGCGTCTCGTCTCGAGTGGTTTATCCATCCCCGCTTCTTCTCTATTTTGAGAAAAAGTATTATACTTTTCTCGGCTGTTCTTCGTCTTAATCAAGTCTTCGCGAGTGTTCTTGTCTCTAGTTTGATATGATTTATTAATATTAAATAAATTAAAAATATATATAAATTAAATAAACATAATAAATATAAGTAAAGTAACGTATTAGTAAATTATATTTTTAATTTTTTTAAAAAATTAAAAAATTAAATTTAATATTTAAAATTTTATTAAATTTTGTATTAATTTTTAAAAAAATATTAAATCTTTTTGTTAATTTATATAAAATATTTTATTTAATAAATAAAAAAATAAAATATAGATAATTACTTTTTTTTTGTTAATCTTATATTAAAATATTAAAATATAATTTAATAATTATAATTAATCATTTGAAACTAACTACTATAGTTATATTTTGATAATTTTTAATTAATAATAAAGTGAATCTAATTATATGTATATATTATTTCTATTTTTAATTTTAAATATATTATAATTAAAAAAAAAGGCAGAGATCGAAAATGGAGATTTGAAAATGAAGTTGGATAGACATCTCCATCTCTACTCCATTTTTAAATTAGGGTATGATTGGTCATGGATCCCCGTCTCAAATGGGGTGGGGCCTTTCTATGAAAATTTTTGTTATCCCTAAGTGCAATCTCTATTTTGTGATATTATCTTGTTGTTTTAGGGTTAATTTTGAGAGTAAGTTGATAAAGTGCATTTATGTTTGTGTACGTTTGAGTATTTTTTTTTTTAAAAAAAAAAATTATTAGAATACTTGGTGTTAATAGGTAAAGTATTTTAAGTGTTATTTTAATAAATATATAATTATGTATTTATTTTAAAATTACCCTAGTACCTTGGGGACCTTAGTGAAAGTGTTTGGATCTTTCTTCACTTTTGATATTTTGATATAATTCAGGGACCTCCATAACAATACCCTAATGCTTGGAACACCCTGACCCCTGCTGAGATGTGTCTTTTCTCCGTCTCTGTCTGCCTGCTGCCACTGCCAGCCTCCTACCTCTCTCTTTCTCTCTCCCCCTACCTACCTCATGGTTGTAGTATCACTATGAAGAATCAGATGCAAAGGACTAGGAAAATAATAAATAAATCAATGGGAACAGTGATCTCCATTTCTAACATTAAATATACATTACTTATTTATCTAAATTCGTGAATAATTCAGTTGCGTTGTGGTTGTAACTCCTTGGACTAAATGTTCATGCTATTATTAAATTTGGACCAATCTACTTAGCAGAAAAGTATATGTCTATTGTGATTGAGAAATGCCCTGATTGACTCTCTGCAAAGTTCCCTAAGTTGCTGAGTTAGGACCCTTTCTAAGGATCCTTGTGATTTTATATGTTGTCTTTCACTCTTTCTGTTTATATCCAGAAGAAAGTCTGAACGATAAGCCTAATTATATGCATGCATAAGTGCATGATTGCATACCTAAAGTTGATTTAACCTTGTTTTACTTTGATGGCTTTTGTCCATGGCAGCTCACCGTGGGCTGCAACAGGGAAGCATGGATCAGAAACTTATTATCTGGGATCTTCAACACTTATCACCCCGCTGCACTTGCGATCACAAGGTCTGTTTTACTTTCATTCCTTTTGGAATTACCGGAGTTCTCATCCTTATAAATCTACCACCGGTTTGCTTGGATTAGAGTTTGGTCTTTGACCAATTAAACTTTGGGGTTTCAAGATGATCTTCCTTGATCAAAGAAGCTTTCATTTCTGTGGTCAGGATGGCGTGACTTGCTTGACTTGGCTTGGAATGTCTAGGTGTCTAGTTACGGGTTGTGTAGATGGGAAAGTACGAGTATGGGATAGTCTGTCCGGTGAAAGTGTAAGAACACCCACTGATGCCATTCAGGCGCTCTCTGTGTCCGCTAATCAGGATACTTATCAGTATCACTTGGTGGGACTGCCAGAGTTTCAGTGAGCAATGGACATCCTTTGTAGTTCTAGTTCATTTATGGAATGAGTAAGAAATTCTGGAATTTTGGTATCTTTTTTATTTTTAGAAGAATTTATTGGGTGTTGAATTTGTCTTATGTGATGTGCATATAGCGTTATGAAATGCATCCTATTATGAAACTTGTGTTTTCAAATTAATTGACTAATATGTTATTGTTGAAAGCTTTTATAATTTTCAATTAAGCATTTTACATGTTCAGATTAAACAAATTTGTTACATTTATTTCATAAGAGTGATATTAAACGTACAAATTATGTATATAAATACAAACAGGTACAAGTATTAAGCATCAACCATCTTATTTATTGTTTGTTCTGAGGTGCCCAACCTATGCGTATAGAGACAAACAACAAAACCCACCCATTTTAATCTAGTTTCAGTCTTTTTTGAGAGATAAATATTGACAAGACAAAGAAACAAAACTATTATACAACGATTCTTCAAAGATTAAGTTGATGCAGACAAGGGAAGAGATTAATACGAATTGGTAATTGAAAACAAATGATGATGATTATCCAGCAACCAATATGTCTCTTTGGAGTAGATTTCTTTTGTAAAATGAGTTTTTTTTTTATGTTAATTCTTCAAAAACTCTTTCCTAGCCATAATTAAATGACACAAATAAATAAATAAATTTTAACATGAAAAAGGTCATTATGATCAATAGAAAACTATACCAAATGAGTACTCGGTGGCCCCAAGTCTACATTTTGAGCTGCATCTTTCTCTGTTTTCGCAGTCCCTAAAGTCAACATTTTTGAGCTTGATCTTTCTCTATTTTAGCAGTTACTTAATATAATGGCTCATAGTCAGATAGTAGCCTTGATTTGAAGCAAAGTTTTTAAAACTCCTCAGCTTGGCCAAAAAAATCAAAGATATGAACTAATCTGATCATCATGCATTCGGCATAAGAATGATGAAGGCATCTGCTTATTCCCTTGTGCTTGTGCTTGCCTCTCCTTTAGGTAGGTAATATGCTGTCTTCCATTTCCTCTCGTCTCATAGTCAAATGAAATGAGCGGTCCCAATCTTTATAGTATATTTGGCCATCTTCTAGTGCAAATTTGTACATGCTGAATCATAAAAATTTTACGTCAATTTGCCATTAATAGTATATAAGTTTGCACATTTTAAAATTACAAATCTTGGTTCAAATCGCAAAATTTATAACAATAGTATGCGTTCTCATTTTGTTTTGTTTGTTGAAACTGAGCTATAATAAAGAAAAGAATGAGAATTAATCACCCAGTTCCAGGGTGAGATTAAATTATGGGTGATGTTATCAGGCTTCAAATACGACAACATTTTGAACCAAGAAAATTAGCTTGCAAAGCAAATCTCAACATTCTAAACTGCAAGCTAGTCAGGCAAGAATATAATTCCAACATGACATTTAATTTCTAAACTGCAAGCTACTCAGGCAAGAATATAATTCCAACAAGTCATTCAATTCCTGCCTTAAGCACAATAACACGTTGAAGAAAACATTAACAAACTATGTAACTAACATCATCCAACTAAGACACCATCAAGAAGTTGACCAAGAGCCAAATTTTGATCGTGAGAGCTGAATGATTACATTTTCAACTAGGGTCATATTTGGTCTGCTTCTTGCACACTAACCTCACAAACGTCAGTTTTGGCAATTGTGCCGAAGGCTTTTCACTTGAGAAAGAGCAAAAAGAAAAACAATTAAGACAAGAAAAATTACATACAACGCCTGTTCCACAATACAGGAGGCCAAGCATCCATTGTTCTCTTAAGGCCTCACTGACAAAGCTTCATATATTGCAAATTTGCAACACAAGTCATTTCAGTCGTAAATCCATATTCCATCAATATAAGCGATTTGAATTGTTAAAATACATTCTCAGAAAAATAGTACAGAATTCTAGATTGCTACTAACAGTTTCAGGGTTCTGTGAGACCATAATAAATAACTTTAAAAAGAAAAACACAAAGAAAATAAGATACTCACAGTTTTGAATTATAAATTAAAATGGTATTCATTGATGTAAATGACTATAAAGAGACAGTACATCTATATAGCAACTCATCATCATCACTCTCATCTTCCTCATCTGACACAATCTCACCCCCTGGAAGCTCTAACTTCCCACCCATACAAAATGGTGGACCCAAACTCTCTGATTCAATATAATCACCCTGCAATCTCTCTTCAAATCTCTGGTCACTACAGTTGAGGAACCAATTCAACAAGTATTGGATCCCCTTGCTTTGTAACCTTTGGTATCTAGGTTTGATCCTTAATTCCAAGCTATAAGTAAAGTACTCTGGGAACTCAATTAGCTCTTTCATCTGCCTCCCCATCTCGCTCTTGAAATAGTTTTAACTGTTTTTCATGAGTTCAATTCGGCAGGAAATTAACCGTGGACATTTCACAACCAACACTGCTACATCCCCGGAAGGTATTCCCCATCCCAAAAGAAACTCAAAAGGCTTCAGAATCACATGTTGGTTAAGGCTAACAACCTGTGGCATCTTCTCCACCACTTGAGTAAACCCTTCTAGATCAATCTTGAGCTTCAAATTAAAGAAATATTGCTTTGACATCTTAGCTTTCAAAGGTAACCCAAGAACTTGTGGATATTGTGCTATGACTGAAACAATCAATTCCCTCCGAATCCCAAAACTTAGTAAGCAATCCACATTTGGCTTAATGGTCTCTTCAAGATCATACCCCAATATATATGCACGTTTCCCCAGCATCCTAGACAAAATCTTAATTGGTAAGCCCAGGGACAGCAAATAATCCACGAGCTGCTTAATCACAGTTCCAACTCTCATTTCCAAAAAATATGGATATTGAGTCACCATGGGGCCAATATCTCGAGGACTAACACCAATACTAAAAAGATAAGCAACCGAGCTACTTATTGTTCCTTCAAGCTTTAACCCTAAAAGCTCAGGATACTTCATCAAAACATAACCAAGATCTTGCTTTTCCACATCAAGACCACGAAGAAATTTAACAACAGGCATAAGCTCAACAACCATAGTTGCATGCAAAACTTGCGAGAATTTCTTAACTCACCCAATTTTGGCTTAGGGATACCAATTTTTTCTATATAACTCAAAACAGGAACCATGTTTTTTACGCACACTACAACCCAGCATTAACGGGTAATCGTTAATGTCATCATAATCCTAACTTCCGTAAAAACACAACACGGAGCTCCATGACCTCAACGGTGGAAGGTAACTCTAGATTCTCTAATCCATCAGGAATTATAGCTAAATTTTTGAGACAATCGAAAAATTTTAACACGATTAACTAGTTTTTCTTTTTTCCCTTGTACAACAGCCCAAGTGACAGACGGCATCTCATATGCAGGGAACTTAGTAGGAAAAAAAAATTGAGAAACATATGAGGGTTTCCGGCATACGGGTTTCGTAGGATTTTCACTCTTGAATAAAACATGAATGGGTTGGTGAAGATGGTTAAGATTTTTTCTTCGTTTGAGCACTGCTGTGTTCATTCTAAGATATGAGAAACAAAACAAAAAAGCAAACAGAATAAAAAGAGGAATGAAACTAAGTAGATGTCTTACCTCGGGTTGCAGAAATAGATAGAAGAGTGAAGGAGAGAATTGAATGAAGCTTTGGCTAACGTGAAATGAATGAAAGCAGCAGCGGAGACAGAGAAGAGATGGACGATGGCTTGGTATTTGCTCTCACAGAGAGTGGGGTTTTCGGGTCTCGTTACTTTTGGGCGGGTAAAGACCCATAACCCCCCATTCCCCCAAGAAAAAAAAAAAACCAGAAAACCAACAAGAATCGAACAAACTGTATTTGCAACTGGGTTCAAAAGGAAACTGGGACCTTCCGTCCATATTATTTAAGAACATGTGCGCGTACGCGCCTTGCTTTATGTGTAGGAAGGATTTATTCGGACGTACCTCTTCTTGTTAATAAAAAGGTTAAGATTAACATTTGACCCTAAAACAAAATTATTATCTTCCTTCTGTCTGCCTGAATCACTCATTTTTTTTTTTATAGGAAATAACAGAATTACTAATTTGATATTTTAGGGTTTAGAAAATGGCGTGTAGTGTTTTGGAAGGATTTATTTTTTCGTGCCATTTCAGTCGTTGTTCTTCACAACATAACATGGTACAGGAATCATAGCAGTGGTTTTGCCAAAGTTACATTCCTCACGTGAATGAATTGATGGTTTGCAAGTACGGTTCAATAAAAGCATGCATGTCATTATCAGCTTCATTTAATGCCTTCTATAGGACACCATTAAAAAATTCATGATCAATCAGTTCGGACCAAATCCATCGGTTCGATTGATTCCGTCTTTTTCTTAGTTGCAAAAAACTTCAATCAATTCTTATTGTGAGAACTGATTCTTAGTTGCAAACAACTTCAATCAATTCTTATTGTGAGAACTGAAAATTTTGATTTAATTTTTGGTTTTGACATAAAATATGCGGATTAAAAATCACACACACACACATATATAATAATTTAAGAATTATTATTTAAGTTTTATTTAATTTTCTTATATTATTATATCGCTTATATTCTTAGAACTATTATTTAGTTTTTTTACTTAAATAGGACTGAAGTTTATTATTATTTTTATTTTATGTTAACTTCTAATGTTTTGTTTATTGGAATTTATTGATTACTTAGTATTATGATTGATAATATTACACATAAGTTTGTTATATGTTAATTTTAAAAAAATTAATTTAATAATATTTTTAATTAATTTCTTTTGAAAATAATAGCCCAAATGTGTGTTTGGTTATTTATGAGTAATGGTGCTTCAGAATAATTTTTTAAAAGTACATTTAGCTATTTATTGGCAACAATTCTTAGGAATAATTTTTCAAAAGTACATATAAAATTAGTTACATATAATTATTTATAATCGAATGATAATATTTGCGTTATCCTTCACAGTTATTAATTTTAAAATTTATCTAATAACAATTATTAAGATGTTATTAAAATTTAAAAAATAATTTATATTTTATTTATCTTTAATTTTTAAATATGCTACTACATATAAATATTTACTAAATAGAATAGTTAGGGAGACTAGTGGTACACCACCTAGAAAAGAAAAAAAAATTGTCATATTTTTTAACTTTTGACGATGTAAATATTTGTTTAAAGATTTGTAATATGCATATAAAAACAAGAATTGTATGATTTTCATATAAGTTTATAAGAGTAAAAGTGTAACTAAGATCCCAATGTAATTACGTGATATTGGGATTATGAGATTAAAAAATAGTTAGTGTTTGAAGTTTTATTAAGAAGTGTGTTAGATTTGAAGTTTATAGGTTTTAAAATTGGGATATGTTTTATTGTAGGAAAAAGACTTGCTTGATTTTTTATAAAATTAGGGTCATTATAATTTTTGAAGAAAATCAAGCCGAGAAAATGGAAACATTTGGAGCTCAAGTTAGGAGAAGTATGAAGAATTTCAAAAGGAATACTATGGTGATTCTTTTCTGCAAAAGTAAGATTTGAACAAGATCTACAATCAAGATGAAAATAAAGTTCGGAAGTTTTCAAGTCACAAAGAAGATAAAAGACAATAAATAGATCATGTTTGAAGGCCACAACTTTATCCTACAATTTTCATCCTCCAAATAATTTGCAACAAAATTTGAAAACGTGTTTATTTCTGAGGGGAAGGAGAACTTATGCAAAACAAAAAGTAGAGGTTGAATAATTTAAGAATTATTATTTATGTTTTATTTAGTTTTCTTATTTTATTAAAATTATTATTTGATTTTATTTTTAAGTAGGACTCTTGATTATTTTTTTTTTAGTTTATGTTAAGTTCCAATTTTTTATTTATTAGGATTTATTGATTATTTAATTAGGAGGATGATTGACACTAGTCTAAATAGTTTAGTTATTTATTAGTTTTAAAATTTTAATTAATAATATTTTTAGATAAATTCTCCCTCTCTTTCCCATATGTTTGACAAATCTATCTTCTAAGAGTTATCTTCGCTATTAGATTTGAGATGCTATAATATTACTTCTACACGTGTCATATAAATAGCTCGATTCTTGTGAGTTCTTTTGAGTAGAAGGCTTCGTTATTATGGTTATTGGTAGATATTTTCAATATTGACAATTATGGTGCACGATTTATTAATTATGTATAGTATTTGTATTGCTTATTCGTGTTGATTTAGTTTTGATGGGGGACATAGGTTTTGTTGTTACAGCTATATGCATTCATCCAATTATAAAAATACCCATAAATGATGATGGTTGTGATGATGGTTTTTTTTATTTGATTTATTATTGTTTGTTAAAAATATCCACAAATTACTTATCTTTCAATCATAAAGTTTGTTTGTTAATTGTATGGTTCAATACCAACATTCATGATGATTGGTATATAAGTTTATGAATTGCACTATATACTACTCTGACTTACGAGGCAAATCAATACAATGCAATCATCATAAATGTTGCTTATAAAAAGAATTTATATTTACAATTAAAGTGTTCTAACTCTACTATGAACATGAACGTGCAAACAGTTTCCTACTTAAAGCATTGTAGCTCCATATATTAAGCATATATGTTTGTGTTAAAGGAGTAGTAAAATATAATTGAAGGAACTGATGCGTGAAGACGGTTTCATTCTTTTGTTTTAAGTCAGTTGCTTACATACGAGAAATATAATGAGTTGGTAATTTGACATACTTGATAGCTTTTGAGACAAAAATGATTTAATTGAATATTAACATCTTAATGTATATTTTTAACATGAGAAGAATGAATATTTATTGTGACAATAAGGTTATTATACATGAGATGTCTAAGGTTCATCTTCAGTTTTACACCTTGAACGGGTATGAAGTAATACAAAGGCTGTCTGTTGGAAGAAAAATTTGTGTGAATGGGCTATGTCAAGTTCTTTTTAAACATACCAGAACATTAATCACCCTCGCCAAAGAAAGTGTTTTAGAATAAAACTATTATCATATTAAGGTGCATGCAGAGTATTACTAACCACTTGCTAATGTAAATGAACATCAAGTTTAGTTGGTGACTAGGCACACTCAACTAACACAGAAGTTACTGAGTAGGAAGTTGATAATAGTTTCTATTGTGAAGCAATTTATAAGATTCTAGAAGTTCAATTTTGTATTCGTAGCCTAAATTCGATAAATGATGATGATGATGCTATTGATAATAACACAAAATATTATGAGTGCTTACATGACAATGATGTAAGATTTGAGGACTCTGATGCAAATGACTCAGCTAGTAAGTAAGATGGTCAAAATGCAAATGCAAGTGAGTTTAAGGCTCTTACCCTCATCAGCTAAATAACAGTATTGTCAAAGGAGTAACTTTAGAATTAAAAACTCTATTCACTGATAAGTAATTTCATTATATTACTATTATTTTAAAAAGAAGGGCAAGCAAGCTTTTCAATAGATTTTATGGTTCTGAATTCAGAGTAACCTAGAGGAAATTTTAGCTATTTCTTCACATTGTGTTCAATTTTAAGAGAGTTATTGTTCCACAAATTCGGAGGATTTCTCAACTTAGGTTTAATGTTATTTTACTTATTCTTTTAGATTTTTTAAGAGCCACTTGAGTTGTAAGTTAAAATCATAGTTGCTAGCCTTAGTTACAATATTAATACTTGCCATTTCCCTGACTAAATCCTACCTATATAATTTCCCCTTTGTAAAGCATGTAAGTATGCCTTAGTTTTGCAATGTACGAGATAGTATATAAGGTTTTGATATATTTTCATAAATAAGCTTAGTGCTTTTCTCTTAACTTTGTATCGTTTTGGAGGATTTCTTTAAGTGATGAGTTCTAACAAGTTCTACATCACTTGTTTAACAATTTTGGGTGGTGATTTATATATCCCTGATTGTTTACTACGACGGTGATATCAAATGATGTTAAGAGTAAATTTTGATTTTCAAAATTTTTTTGAATGAGTGTGCGAATTAAAGGAGTGTTAGGAGTATAGTTTAAACTATAAATAGGTCCACCATTTTATTAGTTTTGATGAAGGGACAAAAAAAGTTCTTCAAAATTATAAATATTCGTTGTGGTTGATAATTATTGAAATTCTAAATCTACGAGAGAGGTGCATTAATATTTAATATTATTTTTAAAATACATATGTAGAACAATCATTAAACACGCTCATAGGTAAGGGTGAGCAAATTCGATTTGACTCATTTTTAATTTAAAACTCAAATTGATCTACTCTAATGGTTTTAATTTGGACCAAATGATAATAGGAAGTAAAATGAACCAATTCAAATTAACAAATATCAATTTTGATTAGTTTGGCTCATCAGTTTGAGTTAAAAAAAATAGTCTCATTGTAAGAAATAATTTTTGCATTATATTATATTCACTTTTACACTTCAAGCCCAAAAAATTATTCTAATTATAAAGTCTAATTTTTGCATCAAATTACATTCACCACTGTAGAACACATATCAATTATCATTATAACAGTAACATATAATGATTTATCCATTATCAAATGCATGCCAATGAATATGCTATCAAACAAAATGGTATAAATTAGCAAAAATAATAATTTAACTAATCTAATACGTCAATTAACATGCAACATGTGATGCGGTACGTGAAATAATAGCAATATTTTCTTAAAAAAAGAGCAATATTCACAAAAATAGGTTAATCAAACATAGTGATTACTCCTCTTATATTCGAATGTAATTTTAACGATTATAGAGATTTATGACAATCTAACTAACATAAATCTTAAGTTTACTTTATAAATCAAAATGGTTATTTTATAAACTTCTTTTGCTATGTTCAAAACTTAATTCGCCTATGTTCAATGCATTATTAAACATTTTAGTTTTCAGTTTTCACCATATATAACATTGACTAAACCTACAACATATGTTACATGTTTGATTAGAACTTTATAATTTGTAAAATTCTTTCAATACTTTTGATAATTCATTTGATTTTTTTCTAATTTACAGAATTTTCAAATGTCAACACATATCTCTCAAAAATTTCACCATTTTTTTGGCAAAATTTTCAAATGTACCTACACATTTGTCTCCCGCAAACTTCACCAATAGTCTACATATACTTGATTTTAGAGAACAAAACTGATTTTTCTAGGAGCATTAACCTTTAACATATGTAAATACAATTGTTTACTTATGCATGCATTATTTATATATGGTAATATATTTGAATTTCTTATTTCTGTATTTCAATTAAAAGGAACTAAGTGCTAATTATTAATATATCAAGATCCTTCAAAAGTCTTAAGAACATGAATTAATCAAGCGTTTTGTGGTCAGCAAAACAATCCTCATTGATCAAGAAATGGTATGATTTATATGGCAGAACTATTTTATCACAATATATATTCAATAAGTACATTAGTTGGCAATTTTGTTTGATTATAAAGTATAACTTGCTATCAACTTACAATTTAGAGAAAAACAATGAGTAGTTAAACAAAGGAAAAAAAAGTACAAACATAAAAGAAACAAATGGCTACCAAGTAATTATATGATTAAGTATGTAAAATCCCATATTGCTGAGGTAGAGCCTCAAGATGTACTTTATAAGTGCTTTGTCCTTTATTAAAAGATATATGTCTTTTATTAACTAATATAATATCTTTTCAGCCTAACGTTTCAAATCTTATGTGCAAGGAAAAAAAACCCATAAGGGGTTAGAACTAAACTCGTTAAGTCATCTTAAGTTGTCAAAGCGTATAATATTATGGTAGTTGGGTTGAATCATCACAAATAGTATCAAAATCAGTTTTTTCAATCAAAAATATGCCAATAATGGCATTAAATCCTTAAAGGGGACGAATTATAAAATCTCACATTTTTTGAATATAACTTAGAAATGTACAATACTCTACTCTTTTTAAACTAATATGAGTACTTTTTGGTCGAGAATTTAAAATCTTGAGTATAAGTATAAAATCATAAGAGATTAAGATTAGATTTGTTGTGTCACCTTAAGTTGCCAAAGTAACAATATTGTGCTAGTTAAACTAAATTATCATAATATGTATATAACATGTCACAATAAATCTCTCAAATTCAAATTTCTCTAATATGTTAATAATGAAAACAAATTTTCAAGTAATTATTAGATGGTATAACCTATTTTGCACTTATAAAATGTTTCAAATGCAATTTTTTTAACACATTAAGACATTTAAATGGCATAAACTCAACCACTATAATACAAGCATAGTTTGAATCAATCAATATTCAATGCATAATTAAGGCATAAATGTAGTATGCAAAACCCATAAACATCAAAAGCTATTAAACATAAGAAAGTTGATTTTTTTTTCATAAATGGGTTTATTTCAAGTAATTGGCCATAATATAAATCCTTTATGGCTAAAGTTCACAAGTTAAATGAATAAAAACAAAATAAAATTAGCAACTCACTTAGCTAAAGTTTGTTTTATTATCTAAAGATTAGAGTTTACAGTAGTATAGAGTATGTAAGTGTAGGACAACAAATAAGGATGTAATATAGGTGTAAGTTAAGGAAGTAAGGATTTAAAGGTTTGGTGGAATTAGGACTTCTCTTAGTGACAATAGTCAAAAAAAAAGGAAAAAGGTTCAAAGTTATCTAGAATAGCCCCAACAATATCTAGTACATGTCAATTTTCACCACAGAGGTAAACACCTAAAAGTGGGGATTCATTAGGTAGTGTAGAGACTAAAAATCAATTTACACCACAGATAAGGCATCGATAGTGACCTAACTACCAAAAATATCATATTAAGCCGTATAGAGAATAGAAACGATATTTTTAGTATGGTCAAATCAATCATATTCAAAAGTTTTGTTCGAGCAACCAGGTATATAAGTCAATACCACAACCTCCACTGATCAAAGCTTCAGTTTAAAGGGGTACAACTATTACTATTTCAAGAGTTAATATCGTGCCTTACAAAAGTAGAGTTGGTAATGGTTCTACAGCACTAGTTTAGAATATTCAAAGGCCTTAAACTAGGGCTCAAACTAGATTGTTTACTATAACAGCAAATGATGCCCAAGCAAATCCTAGTATTATCACAAGTACAATAATAGTGTTTCATAAGTATGCTTATATTTTAATTGATTTGAGTTTGCATAAATCATTTGTTACTACTTCATTTGCATAGCATGCCAATAAAAATTTATCCCTTTTTGAATATGAATTAGTAGTTATTACTCCCTTAGAAGAATAGTTGATCCAAAAATCAGTATATAAAGGCTGTGAAGTGAAAATTAGGGAGAAATCTCTGAAAGCTAATCTAATTCCATTGCAGCTATCATATTTTGACATAATTTTAGAAATGGATTGGTTGTCTACAAATAGAGCCTTAATGGATTATTTTACCAAATATGTGATATTCTGAAAGTCAGGTAAACTAGAAATTGTATTTCAGGGTAACCACTTAGTATTACTTTTTTGTGTGATATTAATGTGTCAGGCTAAGAAATTATTATATAAAGGCTGTAAGGTGTATTTGACTTTTTTTTATACCACTAAAAATGAAGTGAAACTAGAGGATGTGCTAGTTATAAATGAGTTTACAAATATGTTCCCCAATGAATTATCTAGTTTATCTTCTAATAGGAAATTAGAATTGTGCATTGATTTGTTATTAAGAACTACACCTATTTCTATGTTTCCTTACAGAATGGCTCCTACGGAGTTAGAGGAGTTGAAAATTCAATTGCAGGGCTTGTTAGACAAGGGTTTTATTCACTTAGTGCTTCACCTTGAAGAACTCTAGTACTATTTGTGAAAAAAAAAAAAATGATACTTTAAGACTCTATATAAATTACCAACAACTAAATAAAGTCACCATCAAAAATAAATATCCCTTATATAGGATTGATGATTTATTTGAACAATTTCAAGGTGCTAGCGTGTTTTCAAAAATTGATATTAGATCTAACTACCATCAACTTAAAATTTAGAAAGCATACATCCTTAAAACAGCCTTAAGGACTAAATATGGTCATTATAAATTCCTAGTTATATCTTTCAGTTTAATCAATACACCAATAGTATTTATGAAATTTATGAACCCTGTTTTTCATTCCATACTTAGATAAATTTGTAAAATTTTTCATTAATGATATATTGGTATACTCGAAGAATGAAAAAGAGCATACCAAATACCTGAGGTAATACTCTAAATCCTATAAGAAAAGCAGCTGTATGCAAAATTTTCAAATGTGAGTTTTGGTTCAAAGAAGTAGCTTTCTTAAGGTATGTAGTATTTGGTGATAAAATTCTTATTGACCCTAAAATGATAGAGGCCATTGTTTAGTGGAATTTTTTGAAAAGTATCACAAAGATTCAAAGTTTTCTTGGATGAAAAGGGTATTATCATAGATTTGTTGGAAGATTCTCTCAAATTGCAGCACACTTGTCTCGATTGACACAAAAAGGATTTAAATTTTAATGGATCGATAAGTGCAAGAAAAGCTTCCAGAATCTTAAGGATCGCCTTACATCCGCTCCAGTTCTTATACTACCTACCCTTGGGGGCGAATACCTGATTTTCAGTGATGCATTAAGACAAGGTTTAGGGTATGTATTGATGCAAAATGGAAAAGTCATAGCTTATGCTTTTAAACAATTCAAGAAGTATAAGAGTAATTACTTTACTCACGGCTTAGAATTAGCTACAGTTGTTTTAGCACTAAAAATATAGAGGCACTATCTTTATAGTTAGAAATGTCAAATATTTACTAACTACAAGAGTGTGAAATATCTACTAAATCAAAAGGAATTAAACTTAAGATAGAGAAAATGGCTAGAATTAATAAAAGACTATGATTTCATTATTGAATACAATTCAGGGAAAGCAAATGTGGTAGTAGACACTCTTAGTTAAAAATTCTCGATAACCCTATCTTATATTAGATCTTCATACATGCCTTTATTAATTAATTTGAACGGATCCATTTTTTAAATGGAAACTATAACTTGACACACATTTAAAACCTAAAGTTGAGACAAAAAAAAATAATAATATATAACTCATCTTAAATTTAGAGCTCTTAATTTTTAACAAATTTTAGGTCCCAATCAACTGTATACGTCACATGTTCCCAAAGTCACCTTTAATTGGATTCACATCATTCACGGTAAGTGGGGATCAAAGAAGAAGAAATCACTTGCAAAACAAAAACAAAGATGGAACACCAACCAAGTCCAGTCTATTTTCATCCTAATTATATCTTTTATTTGTTTATCACACAATCCTTTGACATGGTTAACTTTAATAACATTAGTTTGGAGATGAAAATTTAGGAGTGCCTTTGGTTTTTGGGTCTAGGGGACATTTTCTAACTATTGTTTGCCTAAATTATTAATATATATGCATGCACGTATGTATATGAATTAGTACGGTCAAATTGGTAACAAACATTTGCAACTTGTGATAGAAAAACAAGCTACAAGTAAATAATTATATAAGTCTTCGTATAAATATTACAAATGCATGGTTTCAAGTCTTAGGAGAAAAATCAAAACATTGATTCTAGTGGAATCCGCAACAAGTCACATTGATGAAGAAAAGTATGAAATACTCAACTCAAGCAATACATACACGCATATATTTTATAACTTGAAGAATCATGTATGTCAAAAATATTTAAATTATGAATATAGTAATGAAGCCTACAGTTCAACTTTTAAATTTATAATTATTATAAAATAAAATTATTAATATACCATTAATAAATATTAATAATAATTTTAAAAGCAATTATTAATGGTGCCTTGTAAGCCGAGAGGAGGAATAGTAAAGAGCTTGTATGCTTGCCCTAAATTATGGAAGAAATTAAACAAATAAATAAATAAAAGAGAAGTGATCCCCCCAAATTAAAGTGTCTCTACTCTACACCGCTAAGTGAACTCATGAATTGCTTTTTGATCTCTAAGATTATTGTTTGTTCATTGATTTTTATTATTTTTCTGTTATTTTTCATGTGGGGCTTGCCTATCGCCTATAAATAAGTTAATGTACTTTTTTTTTAATGCTTAAAAGCATGATTTCAGTTAAGTCCACTCTTGAGAATCTAATTTTATATGAAATTTTCATAGTAATATTAGAATTGCTTTGTTTGAAAATAGCAAAATCTTCAACAGCATCCAAGAAGGAAGATATTTATGACTAACCTCGTCAAATATTATGTTCTCCTTTTATCATTGTATTTAGTGATTTTTTTTACTTTATTGGTAAATTTTTTTTATAGTTATAGCTATAATTAATAATTGTGTATTGATTAGTAAAAGAAGCTTTCTTTAGACAATACATTTAGTTACGTATTTATGTGAAAAACTCATATATAATAAAGAAAATATAATTTAACAAGAATGACAAGAGAAAGATTCATGATCTAGTAAAAAAAAATATCATATAAAAAATTATTACAATTGCACTAAATAATTTTCTCTAAAATCCATATTTCAATTATATTTGCTTGATAAACCTCAATTTTTCCCTCAATAAAAATTGTCTACTTAAAAATTGGTGTTCAATCTGAACAAATCCGAAGCCAAACAAAAACCATCAACTTCTAGTAATTTTAAAGTACTTAATAAATAAACTTAAATATTCAAATCTTATAGAAAATTACTTAATTTTTTTTTTCTAAGAGTAATATTTTATTAGAAGAATTAAACTCCACATTTTATAAAACAAATCCTAAACAACATTACACAATCTCTGAAAAAAGAATTCTTTACAAAAAAAAAACTAAAAAACCTCTTCAAATTGACACAAGAACTGGTGGAAAAAACAAATAGCCGTTGTATCCCAACAATTACACACGCCTATGACATGATCTTACCTCTATTATGTATTTAAAATTTCCCCCATACAGAGAGAGTAATTTTGTCAACATTCTTAGATTTTATTCAAATCAATGCATCGTACTTGTAACATTGAATGCTTTTTTTTTTTTTGGAGGGGGCGGTGTCATTTTAATATTAAAGGGTGAGAGAGAAATAAGAGAGAGGAGTGACTTACTAAAACATGTGAAAGCTATCAAAAAGACTGCCGGGGATCATGTGAAATTCTGTTTCTGTTTTAGTACTTTGTACTTCATTTTTTTTTTTCTCCCATTTTCCTTGTACATGAATTAATTCATTCATTTTCTTACGTTGTGTATATAAATTACCTCCTACTCCTCCTCCTTCATCTTCCCCATTTTCCCTCAAAAGAAGGACGCAACTCTTGTTAAATAATCTCTTCAAATTGAACATGAAGTTGCTGTCGTTGTTGCTCCCAGCTGCTGGAGCACCAACCCGCGTTTGTTTCTTATTCTCCTTCATCATGTTTTTTACGATTACTTCCGGCCTCCGAATGTCTGTCAGCGTCCATGAAAACGGTCGTCTTCTCTACCCTAAGGTTTGATTCCCAAAACTTCGCAAACAATATATATCTGTTTGAGGAATTCAATATTAAAAAGTAAGAGATAAATATTGTATTGTTGAATGAGTTTGTATATACATATAAAAGTAGTCTTTTATGCTGTATATGTGTTTTAACATTGATTTCAGGAAGCAGGAGAAGAAGACATAGGAATGGGAGTATACCCGACGGGGTCGAGTTTACCCGACTGTTCACATGCATGTGGACCTTGCTTTCCGTGCAAGAGGGTGATGGTGAGCTTCAAGTGTTCAGTTGCAGAATCGTGTCCCATTGTTTACAGATGCATGTGTAAAGGCAAATACTACCATGTCCCCAGCTCCAAATGAATTTGAACTTGCTACTACTACTACTACTTCAACATCATCAATTAGTAATTGATTCCTGGGCACGTCTCTAAATCAATTATATGAATCATTGGTATCTGATTTTGGTTCTGGGCATTTATTTTCACTGTTTATCTGTTGAAGCATTTCATTTCTTCTGCATGCACTTTCCCTCCTGAAAGGACAGAAAAAATTTGGAAGGGAAAAGAAAATTAGTTTCTAAATATACACTAGAATTTTTATTTTTATTTTTTGATTTTTTGGGTATTTTGTAGTTTAAGTAGAAGTCAATTTGGTTCTTTGTTATTTTCGATGCCAGTAGGTACAGCTCGCTGTACTTTTTTTTTTATTTGGTACCGTGTTTTATGTTAATATCTGGGCTTGGTACAATTGAGTTCTGGATGTATACATCTCTCTCTCTCTCTCTCTCTCTCTCTCTGTGTTTACATTTATATTCATAATTTTTTTACAATTTTATGTTAAAAAGGCCTAACTACATGGACAGTCGCATTAAATGATGGCATACATACAATTGATTATTTAATTTTTTAAAAAATTAAGTCCCCTTTGAAAAAAAAAGGAATGGCCATATGACATCATTTAAAGTAAACCTAACCTCACCCCTCCTCCATCAATGACTCTCAGATGAAATAATTATTATTATTTTAAAAAATGGGGGTGTTCATATTCATATTATTTTATTCTTCAGGTGTCCAAAAATGCCCAATAACAAACAATTTCAGAGGTCAACTCTTATCCCAAACGTCTCTTTTTAGGTTTTAGCCAATGAGGTCTCGCTGTAACTAACTGCACCTTGACAGGAATTGAGTTTCCAGGGAACAAATTGTTGAATTGAACCGTGTACCAGTGATAATTGTAGCCCAACATCATCCCTTCAAATGGGCCGGATTCACAGACTAGGTCCCGTTCTGGATTGCTCACACAGAAACAAATGCCTACTTTCAAAACAGATGCTCTGACACTTGATGACGAGTGTAGGAATATAAAATTTATCTCCCCCACTCCACCTACCCAACACACATCATCATCTATGTCATCCTATTTTTTTATACAATAATTTAATTATTAAATTGATGCATTTTAATTATACAATAATACATAAATAAATATATATATATATATAATATAATCTTAATCATTTAATGTTAATTTATCCAATAATTTTTTTAATCAAGTATGATTGCACTGAGTTATTTTTTATACTTTTACCATCCTCTATTTTAATGTATATAATTATAACATTAATACTTATATTTCTGTGCATACATCTTTAGCAGCATTAAAAAGGAAAGCACTGTTGCATTTGCTCTTTCACACATACTGTTGCATTTGCTCTTTCACACATACTGAAGATGAAACTCAATCCATTGAAAATAAATAAATCAATGTGAACAATCCTGCCTGCTCTCTAGTTATAAAAAAAAATAATAATAACAGACGAATAGAAATTAAAAAGTCCTTTTTTTTTTTTTGGCTCATTTATTATTCTTTGACCCACCAGTTATGGATAATTTTAAAATTAAACAGGGTTTATTTAAATTCCCTGATATTTTTAATACTTTTGAAGAAATTAAGTTTAAAAATAAGTTGTAATTTAACTTTAAAAAAAAAAAGAAACAGAGAAAGTTGAAGGGTGTGGATTGCATCGCTCACAAATATTACTAACTCCGCTCCCCATTTTGTCTTATTGATTCCAGGCGTTGACTGCCGTCGATGTCAAATCACTGCTCGCCCAAATACTCGTAGAAATTTAATTTGTGAAGGAATCAAATCAAAGTATTCGGCTTCTCTTTCGAGAATTTTCTAGCTCCTAATTTCAAACTTACGATAACGAAAACATGAATAATTTTCTCTAAAACAATATAATTCCAATTTTGACCACAACATCTATAGAAAAAAGAAAAGCAAGATACTATTTCAGAGATTTTTTCTATGACATCGTGCTGGGTATTGGCATAACAATCAATTAACACGATATTGTTATTTATTTACACAAATTAATGTATACATCTGACAACAATGTAATACTATTACAAAGAAAACATGAAAGGGTATACAATGAGTGCATTCTTAATGTCGTTATTGACTTAGACTTGACTTAAGACTTAGAATTGTGTTTGCATGTATGAAAATGGTTGGGATAATTTTCTTGTAATTCAATGTAGACATCGATGTTATCTTATTATTCCATTTCTCCTCCACTAAATTATTTAGTAACCACCATTGATGTGATGAAAATAACAAAGAGGCTAAAATAATAATAATAGGGCTTTGAAGGGTGATATAGCATTGGCATCATGGGCTAATTTCCCACGTTGAAATAGTATATAAAAGTGCGTTGTGGGCAACACTCTTTTTTTTTTTTTTGGTTTTTTTATTCATATTGGAAGTTTGAATTGAATTTTAGATCGACCATTCAACTAACACCTTATATGCATTCCACTATTATCTAGATGGTTCCATTGAGAATATTGATATGAAAAAAAAAATGGTAGAAATTAATTTACTTGCTGATATTTGAAGATTTTATATAATATAATATAGCATGAAAAATGAGATGCACATTCGCTTTCTTGCACTTGGACATATTGTTGTTGTTTGCCGTACAAACTAGCCATTCTATTGTTGTTAATTTCCCACCCAAAAAAATATATATATATAACTTTATGATTGAAATTATGCAATTGCACCCCCTTCCCCAAAACATCCATTCTTCAGTTTACCGTGCAATTTGTATTGAAATAGATAGGAAAATTTACATTGAAAGGCAAGATATCATTTGAAACCTGACTCTATCCTTTTGGTGACTTTTCAACTGATTTTTATTTTGACTTAGGATGTACAATTTTCTCACTATTTCTTATTTTCTTCATTATTTTCATCTTATAAATTGATATATATTTCTTTAAATATATAATATTTATTATTTAATTTTAAATTATTAAAAATTATGTTCAAGTCTAGTACGATTGTACTTAACTCTAAAAAATTACAAATAAATAAAAATTTAATAATTACAAAAAATTCTTCGAAATTTCTCATAAATTCATTTTTTTTACATTAAATTATCTAAAATATTTAAAAAATTAATAAAAAATATTTTTAAAGTATGGCCTTTAGATTATTAAAAGTTGTGATCCATAATTGAAAAGCATCGATTTTGTTTTTAATAAAAATAAAGATACGTGGGAGGAAGGAAAGAGTGCTCCTCCTTTCCAAGACATTGGACCATATCACACTAATATTTCAAGTTTATAATTAATATCACTATTTTATTATTAGAACTCATCTTGCATCAATAGAGCTACATGATAAATGATAATCATCAACAAGTGAGATTTAAATTTAAATTTTATTTAAAAAAATTAATTTTATTATTAATTAGTTGAAGCGATCTATTTTATTTTAGATACTTCTTTTAGATAATATAAGTTTAATATTGCAAACTTTTATTTGTAATTTCAAAATTTTATGTTTATTGATAATTTATCGTAATATCATTTGTGAAATTCACTAAATAGTACTGTATTTAAATTCAAATTGCATCGATCATACTAAATTATATTTGTATTCTTCTTTCTTTTATTTATTTAGATCACGTTCTTCACTAGAACTATTCATAAATTTCAATTAAATTTTCAGCAATACTATAATATAGACTAACACAACTAAAATTAAATGTATTTTTTGTGATTGTGGTACTGTTTATTTTTTAATTCACAATTATTAAATAAAAACACTTGTTAGTTCAAATATAAGTGATTGAGATGTAAATAATAGTAATGTTGTTCGTATAAAATGATGATGTGACGTGACAATCTTATATTATTCTCGTATTCCATGTATTTTATATTCTCTTATTCTCTTTATAATATACGTGATAGAAATATAATATTATTATTTTAGTTTTTATTAAAAAAATTATAGGTAGTGTTTTTTTTTAATAAATAAACACTAGTTACAAATAAAATATATTTTGAAAATTAAATATAAGTATGATAGTTACAAATGTAACACTTTTTTTTTTTTTTTAAAAAAAAGTTAATTTTAGTAAGTTGGTTGGAGTGATAGAAATTCAAATAAGTTGAAAATAAGAAGCGGTAAAACTTGGCATCAATGTATCATAAAATTTAAAGTTGAATAATAATCCAAATCTTACACTGACAAATCGCACTTTTGTCAAAAACTTTTAAATGCATGCAAATACCCAACCCATTTTCAACTTGCACTTGCAGACAACTATTATTAATTTTCTTTAAATTGCAAAATATATGTTTAATTTGTTTTCTTGTGAATTTGTAGATCTGCTGTATCATAGATCACCATTTGTCTTTTTCTTCTCCTTCTTCTTCTTTTATATATACGCGCGCGCGCGAACGAATAAGTCGTAAAAATAATTTTATTTTATATATATATATTTATTTAAAATATATTTTAGAATTAATTTTAAAGGACTAATCAACAATTTGAAAATTTATTAAGATGTATAAAAGAAAAAGAATGTCAATGTTTTGAAAAAAAATTAGTATTTCTAACAATTTTATTTTATATATATATATATTTAAAAAAAAATTTGTTCCAGATAATTTGCAAAAGTGTGACGTGGCTTAAAGCCTAAATCCAAGTTTATTGTTTATTTGAATTTGGTCAATTATTGTTTTTTAAGAACATAATATTTACAATCAGAAAGGGTAGGTAGAGTGGGCCTTTAATGGAACAATTCGTATTAAAAAAAAATTAGATTATAAACTTCGACCATACAATCTTATTAAGGAGCCAATTTTTAAATTATCATTCTTCTATCAATTTTGAACTCCCAAACTTTGAAAATCAAATCTCTCTCTCTTTCTTTCTCTCTCCTTTTTTTTTTCTTTCTTTTTTGTAATAATTGATGTATAATTGAGAACAATTATTGCTTTTCGTTTAATTTACACGGATCTCTTGTCCACACGCATCCAATCAAAATCCGCCATATCATGGTAGACAGATTAGTGTTCCCTTCTTCACGGAAAGAGAGGGGTAGTTTAGTCATTAACTGTAGTTTCAATTGACATAAACAGCCCTCTGTCTTTGCCACCTGCCTGACAACTGGCTGGTTAAATGGGTGGGTCCTAGAATTGAGAGAACGAGTCACACGGTTTCCGAAGCTAGGCATTGATTAAATGAAATTCCTCCACGTATCGGTACGTATGCCAGTGCTCTTTCATGTGGTTGATTGTTTGCTTCACCGTACGCGTAGCAGTTCCATTGTAATTGTATTATAATTTTTTTCTTTTTTTAAGACTGTATTTACGGTAAGCTTCAAAAATTATATGAAGGCGATGGCTAAATAAAATGTGGAGATAAAAGAGTCAAAAGAGGAAAATGTTAACACGACCGAGTGGTTGGAAATTAAACCTCGTAAAATCCCCCATCTCCAATTGTTCTTCTTACAATAAGACGAAGCCGACTTTGGTTGGGCCGTAGGCTGGGGTTATAACTTTTCTTTTTTCGTGATACTGTATATTTATTTTAAGAATATTTTTAAATATTATTTTTAAAATTTGATAAAATTATATATATTTATATATATACACAAAATTTTTAAAAATTAACCAAAAATTTTTTTTAATAATAAAATAATTTTATTTAACAGTTAATTAATTAATTAAAATAACTTTATATATAATTTTATATATTAACAATATTTTTTATATATTTATTTTTGAGATTTTAAAAATTAATAAAATATTATTAAAAATTATTTTTTATATTTTAATATATAATTTAATTTAATTTAATAAATAGATATAAGTTAAGTATTAATCTTAATTAAATATTATTTATCTGTGTAAAAATATAAATTATATAATTTAATAAATATACGATATTAATATATACGAATAAATATTATAAATTATTTATTTATATAAGTATATTTTTTTATATTTTAAAGATATTTTTTATTAATTATTTAAAAATTTATATTTATATATAATTTTATTAAATTTTAAAAAAATATTTAAAAATAATCCTTTATTTTATTTTATGACTTCATTGTATTAATAGCATGACAGGACATGACATGACATTGTGTAATAATATCTTGGCAACACGTTATTATAAATCAAATTTGTTATTTTTACGTTATTAAATCCATTGCATTGCATGTATTATAAAAAGAAAAAAATATTTATTTTTATTTATTATTATTATTAGTGTTCCAATTATTTTGTACATGAACACAACAATTTTTATCATATAGACAGTAATAAGCAGTAATAAATAAAAATCCCAAAAATATCTTGGGAAATGAAATGACAGCTGGGGACTAGAATGCAAAAACATCTGTTTCTGCCACCCCAAGTAATAAATACACATAAATGAAAGTCCGTGTGAATTGAATTTGATATTGATATATGCATGAAATTGAAATGAAGCGTAGAGACCGGTAAATCCTTTTAATTGAATTCCACGCGTACGTATTGATTGTTGTTCATTTGCTTCTACCTTATCCAACATATCAGATACTGTCCTTCTTGGGCATTTCATAGTTTACGGGATGGTATATTTGTAATTTAGGCACTTCCAAGATCTTTCTTGACTTTTTTGTCAAGAATTCAAGATAGAAATAAATTGTTGTAAATTCCTTATCAGGGTTTTGGTCGAGATCTAATTTAATTAATTTTATATATTATTATTATTTAATGACTTGATTTTTTATTAATCCAAGAGGATCTCAGGCGCAGTTAGCTCCTTTCAAGCTCAGCAACCAATAACTTGCCCTAGTTTTAAATTTTTAAATAAAATTTTCATGCATGCAATTTTTTGTCTTTTCCCTTTTCTGGTTTATTAAAATAATTATTTGTTTAACCTACGTTAAATTGCCTCTTCTTCTAGAGCAATGCATGATCTTTCCAACTTATTATTATTATTATTATTATTTTTTTCAAATAACAAATAATTAAAGAAAATGAACATATACACCCTAAAATGTGACATAATGCACTTACAAAAATACTCGGCACGTGTTATGTTCCTTAGTATAATGCTTGAGTTTGAATGAAAATAAGGATAATTTAGCATATTTAATTTTTTTAAATAATTATTTTTAAGTTAATATTACAATAATTATAAAAAAATAGATATACTTCTAGACAATGATTACGAGCAAAATTCAAATAGTATTAAGAGGTAAAATAAAATAATATAAGAAAGAAGTTCAAATTTAAGTTATTTTTGTGTAAACAATTAAAAAAAGAAATGAAAATGAGTAGGAGAGATAAAATGTAATAAACAAAAAGAATAGGGGTATATTTGCAAAAAGGCGTAGTACAAGGTACAGCGAATAATCCTCCCGCAGATCGTATTTATTACAATGAAAATTAACCTTTGAACCCAGACAGTAATACAATAACACCCGAATACATTTTTTTTTTTATTTTTATTTTTATATTTTGTAAATTTCAAAAATCTTAAAAAACACTGATAGTAATTTAAGACAACAAACGCAGTGGGCCCCACTTTAAATACTTTACTTGTAAATTATAGTAATCTTCCTTCTTTGTACTTCTCCTCCTCCGTTCCTCTTTCTTCAATTTCTCAACACTTTGTGGACTTCCTCTCTCTAAAATTCCTTTGATTTTGGGGCATGAACTGGGTGACAGACATCGCAAATCCAATAACCAAATCCTTGTTCTTTGGATTTCCTTGACAGTAAGTTAATGCCTTTACACTTTCCATTTCTGATTTTGGGTTTGTTTTATTTTTTTTCAGACATCAGAGTTTAAACATGGTAACGTCCATTGTTTTTGGGCCTTGTGGGGGGTGAAATCATCTAGAATTTGTTTGGTTGTCATTTGGGATGCTGAAGAATGTTGACTTGGGTCATTTTATCTTATTTTTTAGATCAATTGTCTTTAAATACTTCGTGATTTATGATGTTTTTGTTTTTCTTGCTATCACATTCAACTTCTTTGAATTATTTGTTCAGTTCGTTTTAAGTTTTGTAAAGGTGGCGATTTTTGATTTGGGTATATACTAACTTGTTCTTTCTCTTAATTAAACTCAAAAATATCTTCTTTATTTTTTTTATAATAATTATATTTTTTTCAACTTCTTTTTGAACTGTTGTTGTGTTCTATTCATTTGTGTCCATCATTTCTCTTTTTCTTTTTTAAATTTGTTATTTTAGTTTTGGCTTATAGTTAGCGAATAAACATGCTTTGATCTTCATTTGTTTGGTATGTATTGTAAAGAATTATATATTGTGTGAGGTGCTTGCATGACTTAGTTGTTTACTACGTTGTATTTATTAAAGGCCTTTTAGAGGCGAGATTAATTCTATGTATATTATGTGTTTTGGACAATCTATCTGATCTTTAGTTTCTGGGGCTTGGTCACAGCGGTTTCTACTCTTTTTGGCCTGAATATAACCTCTCTCTCTCTCGCTCTCTCTCTTGTTTTAACCGTGAGGGCTGGGGTGGGGTGAAAGTTTAGGAAGAAAATATCTCCTAGAAGAACTCTCAATGATATGGATCATAGACGACGTTGGTATATTCTATTATAAGTGGATGTCCCATTTTTCTGTTTAAGGCTTTTGCTATTGATTGAGTTTAAAGTTTGTATTATCTGTGAGGACTGGATTCTATACTGTTTAAAATTGTGCTTTTGTTATATTTTGATTCTTGTCCTGCATGTTAGATGAGACTTTTTAAGTGATTTAATTACTGTTGGGTTGGTCATGATCTGCTTCAGTTATCATATGTGGATTCTTCTTATTTATCTTATGAATTTAGTCTTGGAAGTGACTTGTATGTAAGATTCAGAGCTGATAAGATGGGATCCCAGTTGTAAAGTGTATTTTCATCAGAGAAAATGACTTTGGATGTTTTAATTTTTTGCAAGTTTAATTTTGGTTGTTTTATGTGGATTAATTAGGTGATCGAGGTTCACCTCATTCAGATTAGACCAGTTGTTGGAGTTATATTTGTATCAGATGTGTAGCATGTGTCATCATTGTGGTGCTGAATTGACAAAGGCAAAGGATGAGAAGAGGAAACTAGAGAATGGAAATTCTTTGAAAATAAATAATGAAAGGTCCATTTGGTCCTGTAGAATCTGTCGAGAGAAGCATGAACAAGAATACATGAAACCTGACAATTTGAGTCCTTTTTCAACCCCAATGATCAGTCCGACAACTTCATTGTCAAGCAGTGACCGTTCGTTCTCAAGCTGCAGTAATTGTTATTTCTTGTTTTAACTTTTCTAAAATTTCATTTACTTTGTCAAACATTTTCATCATGCAATTGTATTCTAATATGTTCCTGTATCATCTGCTCTTTCAGGTGAGTTTTCGGTTGATGTAAATTCAAATGGCCGGTAAGTGTCTCTGCTTTTGAATCGTAGTGCTGATGGAATATTTTTCTTGCATTATTAAAAAATTGAAGTTATCTCATTTGATTGTTTGTTAGGAGCGACCAAGAGGAAGGCGCAACAAACAATAATAAGGAGGATACTAGTTTTAGATCGGATGGATGGTTGCAAAACTCTCGCTTAGAAGGTCCAGTGAATGGACTTGATAGATCAAATAAAATGACAGGAAGTATGTTAAAGGATGTAGGTAACAGAAATGAGAATGACATTGTGAGAGAGGTGGAGATAATGCAGCCTAGTAATGGTCAAGAAGCAAAAGTTAATGGTAACATATCCGAGGATTCTCAGTCTGCTGATTCTGAAACGGATCTAAAAATTTGGGTACCTCCAGAACCAGAGGTTCCGGAGGATGACATGGAGAGTAGTGTGGCTTATAATGACGATGACGATGAGTGTGGTGATGGCACAAAGTGGGGCAAGCCAAGTTCTTTAAGTCATTTCAGAGATGAAGTCAGTAGGAGACATAAGTTTAAAGAGGAAAAACAAAGAGCAATGGAAGAGGTGGTAAGTGGGAAGTTCAAGATCATTGTGAGTCAACTTCTTAAATCTGTTGGTGTTGCCACTTTCTGCAAAGATGGAGAAAGTTGGGTTGATATTGTTACTTCCTTATCATGGGAAGCTGCTTCATCTTTGAGGCCTGATTCTATAGATGGTAAAGCAATGGATCCAAATAGCTACATAAAAGTAAAATGCATTGCTACTGGATCTCGCAGCCAAAGGTGATATGATTTAACTTGTTTTTTTATATTTTTTTTGTTTATTTTTTTTATTTCTGCTAAATGTTCCTTTGATAATTGATAGATATCTGAAGTAGGAGAAGAGTGAGTTTTTGTCGAAGTTACTGCATGCTGGTTCTTTATGCATTATGAGACTTACAATATGTGTGAATAAAATCATCAGGCATTTTTTCCTCCAAAATGTATAGGTTGAATATTCATTTTGAATTCCACAAATTTTGTCCATAAGAAAATTACTTGTCACAACAGTTGATTTTTGTAAATAGTCTTTTGATATTTATTACTCATCAGCTACAATTTAGTGGAAGGAATGTACAAGCCCCCCACACATTTCAAATAGCATTTTGTGTCTAATTCACCAGTGAAATTGCTTAATGTTAGTCTGCTTTCATCCTGGTCCCTTGAGCATGTATTTTGGCTTGCAGTCAAGTCATCAGAGGCTTGGTTTTTAAAAAGCATGCTGCTCACAAGCACATGCCAACTAAGTACAAGAATCCGAGGCTGTTGTTGATCCGGGGCGTGCTTGGTCAGTCTTCTAGTGGGTTGTCATCATTTAATTCAATGGAGCAGGTAATTTCGTAAAAATATCTGCGATCTTCATGTACAGGAAGTATACTATTATTTGTCCTGATATACTCCTTTACTGCAGGAAAAAGGTCATTTGAAATCTGTCATGGAGATGATAGAAATGTGCCATCCAAATGTGGTTCTAGTGGAGAAAACAGTTTCTCGCGATATTCAAGAGTCTATTCTTGCAAAAGGAATGACACTGGTTTTTGACATGAAACTCCATCGTCTAGAGCGAGTTTCTCGCTGTACTGGCTCACCAATTGTGTCATCTGGTACATTGAGCAGTCAAAAACTAAAGAGTTGTGAGTCCTTTCATATTGAAAAATTTGTAGAGGAACATGCTGGTTTTACTGAAGGTGGAAAGCGGCCAAGTAAAACATTGATGTTCATTGAGGGCTGTCCCACACGTCTTGGTTGCACAGTGAGTTTGTTACTTTGATTTTCTTTTGTTTGTTTTAATTTCTGGGGGTTGATGAGATGCGCAAACTTGTTCTTCAAGCACATACATGTCTATATAAAAAGTTGAACGCATGCACATGAATAGCTGATTACACATGCAAGTAATGAAGGCTGAGAAGTCAGGATAGAGGAATTTAGATATGAGGGTTAAATTCCTCCTCTTTTTTCTCCTTTTTCCTTTTTTATTTTTGGCGCAGCACAGGGGGACGGGGGTTGCGCATGTTTCCCATTTTAGTGTTCTTTGTGCCAGAATTTTTGATGGAAGATATACTCCTCATGAAATGTTCCCTTGACTGGATGTACGATGTAATGCTGCAGATATTGCTGAAAGGAAGCAACAGTGATGAATTGAAGAGGATTAAATCTGTGGTGCAATGTGCAGTTGTCATGGCCTACCATTTAATTCTTGAAACATCTTTCCTTGTTGATCAGAAAGCAATGTTTTCTACCCTTCCTTTTGCTGAAGTGTCAGATGTCTTGCCGATGGATCAAAAACACACTGCTTCAGAAGACAGTAATTCTAATATTCCTTATCTTGAAGGATCTACAGCTGAAAGTGGTTCAAGTACAGTGGATATTCCTATTTCCAATGGCTTCCATGAAGATAGTTCCCATGCACACAGTGGATTAGAAGGAGATTCCATATTATCCTTTGAACCATACAATCCAGCAGTATTTTCTGGGTTTTCATCACTTTCAGCTTCTCTAAAGAAAGTTATAGGGGACAGTTTCCCTCTTGCATCTGCTGCTTCTTATCCATCATTATCTTCGTACTTTGGCTTCTGTGGATGGGAACAGAATGGTCAGACCACGGAAGATGTTCCAGTTTCGAAAGTCATGGAGGTCTCTGACCCTTGTGAAATGGAAATTAGAAGTAATTCTGATGAAGAGAAATCACTTGATGGGCAACCAAAAGCTTTGCCATCTTTCTCTGAAGCTCCTGTAAGCATAGATTTTGTCAATGACGAAGATCAACTGCAAAGTAAGGAGGATGCTAATGCATCATTGGATTCTCAAAGTATTTTGGTTTTAATGTCTAGCCGAAATGCCTTAAGGGGGGATATGTGCGAACAAAGCCATTTTTCTCACATCAAGTTCTACAAGAATTTTGATGTTCCCCTTGGGAAGTTTCTCCAAGATAATCTACTCAATCAGGTTATTATATCTCCATCATTAGGCAATTTTACATTTATACAGTTGTCACTTTAGATGCAATTCTTGTAGTTTTATGGGGTTTCATTACTCATATGCCATGGCAGAAAAAAAATGTACTTGCTGTGCCAGGATATTTAAGGGTGCTATTGTGACTCTTTTGCATGTATGATTTGTGCCTTTTACTGCTGTCGCATGGGCAATCATCAGATGAAATGTTAGGATGTATATGGTTTCTGAGCTCCTATTAAGATTTAGGCTGTAATGACTTGTTATGTGCACTTATACAAACTGCAATTTTTTTTTCCAGAGAAGGCAATGTGCTGCATGTGGTCAATTGCCAGAAGCTCACTTTTACTATTATGCACACCACAACAAGCAGCTTACAATACAAGTTAAACGGCTTCCCGATAGAATGCATTTGCCGGGAGAAGCGGAAGGAAAAATTTGGATGTGGGGTCGCTGTGGTAAATGTAAAAGTGGGAATGGGGTTTCAAAATCAACAAAGAGAGTGTTAATTTCCACCGCTGCCTGTGGTCTGTCATTTGGGAAGTTCCTGGAACTCAGCTTTTCCAACCACTCATCATCTAGTAGATTATCAAGCTGTGGGCATTCTCTGCACAGGGACTTCCTCTACTTTTTTGGGTATGGATGCTTAATCTACATTGATTTAGTGGTAAATGTCAAAGGCCTTCAGTCCAATGTCATCTTCCCTCATTGGTTGGGTGTGGTTGTGTCCAATGCAGCTTGGGTGTTGGCAACATTTCCCACTTGAATAAATATTAACAACAATAGGTTATGAAACATGACTTGCCCTAAATGTTACAGAAGTGGAATTGAATACTGCAGATTAGCCAGGCATGACTTTGCCTATAATGGGAATGGTTTAGGATTGCACAGCACTATAGAATAGGAAAATGATGGGCTGATGTCTGTATCATCTTGTTTATTTCGGAGGAAACTGCAGGATATGACTATGTATCATTCTAACGTTGAATTTTTGTTCGTTTTGTTGCTGTGTTCAAAATTATTTATGCAAAGATTTACTTCTTATTTTTGATGTCCTTATTGTCAATGGCATCTTCTTGCAACACCAGATTAGGCCCCATGATTGCAATGTTCAGATACTCCCCAGTCACTACTTATTCTGTGTCTCTGCCGCCTCAGATGTTGGAGTACAGCAATTCTATCAATAAAGAATGGCTCAAAGAAGAATTTCAGAATGTAAGTGTCTAGTCTGATTTTGGCTCGTAATATTTTTTGGCCAAATGCTAGTAGTACAGTTGAATTGAAAGTGATCTCTTCTTTCAGTTATATACCAAAGGGATGTTGATGTTCACAGAAGTTGAAAGCTCTCTAAAAAAGATAGGATCTCAATTTGTGGGCTCAACTCTGGACCTTCAAGGCTCAATGAAAGAATTCTCTGTCACTTTAGAGATGCTGAAGAGGGAACGTGCCATGTTTGAGGTCTTTGGTTTTCGTACTTGTTTCCGAAATTTTAACTCTTTCATATATTAGTTCTGTTTTAATTGTGCTATATATGTTTGTACTTTCAATCTGTCGGCTCAACTCTTGACCTTCATTATCTTTGAAGAGAATTCATGGAGAGTGTCCTTTCTTGTTTGGATCTAATAATCCAAATTATTGGGAGCAGTGCATCTATTTTCATATAACAAAAGGAAAAAAAAAAAAAAAAGAAATTGACATACCATTATGAACTGGGTGGTGAGGATTGATTACTTGAGCTTGCATCACTAGGGGGCTCTCTCAGTTCCTTCTGTTACACTTTAAGTTTTTTGCTTTCATAGCTTATAGGAATTTGATATTCTTTGTGATCCTAAATAATGTGGTGATTGCTTAAATTATTCTGTTTACTTCCTTACTAAATTGTTGGTCTTGAGCCCAATGGCTGTATATTTTGTGATTCAACAATTTCCTTTTCCTTCTCTCCATTTAAAAGTCAAAATGGTTTTAAATTGTTTGGTTGCTTGCTTGCTTTGTTGGAAAATACTGAAAACAGGTAGACATTCAGAACACAGTTGCTAAGAATGTTACTCCTGCTGAGGCTTTTCATAGACTTCTCAGCTTGAACCGATTGCGGTGGGAGCTTCTGCTTGTATCATTCATTTGGGATAGACGTCTGCATTCACTGCTCTTGCCTGATCCTACTATGGTCACAACTGGTGCCGCTGAGAAAGTAGTTCCAGAGCAATTGAATTTGAAGATGGATGACACTACTGCTAGAGGAAATGAGGGACCAGAAAATGATTCTGGGAATTGTGTTAAAGTTATGAACAATTATCGCAATTTGGAGGTTAAGTCTGATGTATCCGATGAAGCAAACAATTTTGTGGTTGATGAAATTCTAGTTGATGGTCCTGACCAAGAATCTGAAGAACATGAGGTTATTCATAACACATCTACTGTGTCAGAGGATGTTAAGATGCCAGTTGTCGGTGGTTTAAGCCCAAATAGATTGTCCAATGAAGACTTTACTTTGAGAACTAATGTTTCTGATAATCATTCAGGTGATGATAATTTGCAAGCAGAGAAGTTACCTTTGTTTGAAAATTTTCAAGTGGATGGAAGCTTTCCAAATTCGGCAAATCTTGCACAGAATGATTCTTTTGTTGATTCAAATCTATCTAAAGATAGAACATCTACACATTCACTATTATCCGACTTGGAAAAATTAAATGGATGGTTCTGGATGCCTTTTTCAGAACTACGACAGATCTTCATGAAAGATCTGCAGAGATGTTATGTGCCAAAGTTTGAATGTGTCAGTAGCTACACTCCTGAAAACTTGCCAGTTGTCTATCAACTAATCAGTGAGGAAGGTGCACGGCAGCACATTCCTTTGGGAACTGATAAGTTTATGGTTTCAGATTATGAAGGAGAACTCTCGAGCATAATTGCTTGTGCTGTGGCCTTGTTGAAAGATTTGCCTGTATCAACATTGGTATTCAATGAAGATAGTAGGAAAGAGGGTGAAATGGCCATTAAAACAGTGGAAAGTTTGCATAGCTTGACTAGAATTCCCACCATAACATCTCCACATTGGTCTATCAATGGTTCTTCAGATTCAGATTCCATCCACTCTGCACTAAGCAGTTCTTCAGAAGGGTCACGCTTCTCCAGTTTTGATGGATTGAATTTGTTGGAATCTCTGATTCCTCCAGAAGTCTTGAGTCCAGAGGTTTCGATTGGGGTTTCAAAATCACTTGCAAAGGGTAAATATTCAGTTAAATGTCTTTACGCAAACCAGTTCCGTGATCTGCGGAGTCGATGCTGCTTGTCTGAGCTTGACTATATTGAATCCCTCAGCCGTTGTAGAAACTGGGATGCCAAAGGTGGGAAGAGCAAATCCTTCTTTGCTAAAACGCTTGATGACAGGTTCATCATAAAGGAGATTAAGAAGACAGAGTTTGATTCATTTGACAAGTTTGCTCTGCATTACTTCAAGTACATGAATGAATCATTTGATTTGGGGAACCAAACTTGTCTTGCAAAAGTTCTTGGGATTTATCAGGTTGGTTATTTTTAACTTTTTGTTCCCTTTTGAGGATTCTTCTTAGTTCTTTCAAGTATATGTTTGATATCTTTGCAGGTAACTGTAAGACGGTCAAAAAGTGGGAAAGAGATGAGACATGATCTAATGGTGATGGAGAATCTTACATTTGGAAGAAACATTATTCGGCAGTATGATCTCAAAGGGGCTCTGCATGCTCGATATAATTCAGCTGGTGATGGTTCTGGAAATGTTCTTTTGGATCAGAACTTTGTCAATGACATGAATTCCTCTCCATTATATGTCAGCAATAACGCAAAACGTCACTTGCAACGAGCTGTTTGGAATGACACAACTTTCCTTGATGTGAGTAATTTTCAAAATTTATATTGTTTATGGTGATGATATTCCGAATATGGTGTTGTAACATAGGCTGTTAGCTCACTGGTTTGCTCTTCATTTGCAGTCGATTGATGTGATGGATTATTCTTTACTTGTGGGTGTGGACAGCCAGCACCGGGAGCTTGTATGTGGGATAATTGATTATCTTAGGCAGTACACTTGGGACAAGCACTTAGAGACATGGGTCAAGTCTTCTCTTGTTCCTAAGAATGTCTTACCAACCGTTATTTCTCCCAAGGAGTATAAGAAGAGATTCAGGAAGTTCATGTCTATACACTTTTTGAGTGTACCAGACCATTGGTGCTCGCCAGAATCACGCAACCCATGTGAACTTTGTGGTATCAAAGATGATAATGATTCTTCTCTGTCTAAGGCCGAGAAAGAAAAGAGCCAAAATGGCATTCCTGCCTAGGTCAGTTCTTTCTGGTTCCACAATATTCATTGTTATTAATATTATTGTTGCCTTCTTTTGGCAGCCAGTTAGTAAATACTGTAAATAGGATTTAATCACAATTTTTATGCCGGCCTCTAGTTCTGCGATTTTTATTTAAGTTCTGGGTATGGACTACTTCTGTAGATCTGCCATGTCCAGCTTAAACTATATCTCTATAATTCTTGTAAAGTCCTCTGAGAAAGTGTAGAGTCCTGTTGCTTATAAGACTTCCGTTACTTGAAAATGGAATCAATGAAAAGCTGCAGCTATTTTCTAAAAGCATTTTTCTTGTATACTATGCTTTTTATATACTATGTGCTTGCTTTCTTATTCCTATTTCTTGTCTGCTTTCGGAAAATTTCTCATGCCATTTAATATGTTCTGTCAACTGTGAATTACCAGTCACAGAGTAATATCCTTGGGAGGGTAGTATTTATTGTTTTGAATTATGGTATCAATTTCCGACTGAATTATTGAAAAAAAATCCAGATTTGCGAATCTTGGTCTTATGCCATAAAGGCGATAAAATAAAGGAACCGAATATGTTTCGTACACTTCAACAAAGAATCTGCCAGGATGTCAGATGATAGCCGTGAAGACGACTACTACCTGAATGATGATGACCCTGGTAAGTTTCAGTACGCGTATTTCATCAATGCAATTCTAAGTGGCACTGCTAGACTCAATGTTCACTTACCAACAGCTACCATCCTTGCATTCACCATACTTGTCTTCTGCTAATCAATGATGGCGAATGCACCATTCTCGACCGCTGGTTTATGGGTTGTTTCATGGTCTTCCTGGCTGCCTCTTGCATATTCTTTACGCTTATTGACAGCTTTCGAGCAGCCACTGGAAGGCTGTACTCAACTGTGTGAACATTCAAAGGGAGGGGTGTGGACTTTTGATGGAGGCAGGAAGAAACCATGTACACCGTCTGCTCATAAGCTGAGATGGACAGATGAAGACCATGCTTCACTTTCATTGATTGCATTCCTCTCTTTTTCGGGATCACATAGCAATGTCATTGCATGCTATTATCAAGGTGTGCCCAGGAGGATCAGTAACACTGCTCCCCTTCTTGCTGGGTTTTCTGATCAGTGTTTTGTTCGTGTTGTTTCCTTCCAAATGGAGTACTGGTTACCTTCTCTTGCTGCAAGGGGATGCTGTGTACAGTAGACGTTAATAGAAATTTGTTTCTTTATACAAACTGAAACGATGACAAAATTTTCATATGGAATGTAAACATAAAATTCATTCTGTAATGAGTACTATACATACTGTAAGAATGTCAAAAAATTGGAAAATCAAAGAAAATAATGATTCCGACTGTCAAAGCAAAAATTGTTGAACTTTTAACTGCTTAAGAGATCTCTAGGCCCATAAAGTTAAATAATTC
The DNA here is from genome assembly GCA_032401905.1 of Swietenia macrophylla. NCBI lineage: Eukaryota > Viridiplantae > Streptophyta > Magnoliopsida > Sapindales > Meliaceae > Swietenia > Swietenia macrophylla. The sequence goes on along the minus strand of CP135570.1, from coordinate 3,015,900 downwards.
ACAACGCTGCAATTTTATGAGTAGAAAATCAGAAGGAAAAAGGAGCATCAACAAATAAAATAAATTTAATAACGCAATGAAATAATAATACAATTGATAGGCCAAAAAGAAAATCAAATTTTTTTATGGCAATTCATCATTAAACACGTGAAACAATCAGTGTGTACAAAGCCATCATATTGCAATTACTAAAAGCGTATCTTTAGGTACAATCGCAACGTAGGGGAATAGATACACCTGGTGGTTTTCTCTTCTCTCGAACAATGGCTTTCTTGATATGTGGCAACTTTTGGTGAACCTTTTTTTTTTAATACGTGATTCACTGCACCATCAGGAGGAATTGGACCAATACCACCTCGATGATTGTTGTCATACTAAAAAATTGGCTGAATCTCAGCCATTTTGCAACGAAATTCATCACTCTGCACTTTGGAAAAACTTCTAAGATGGCCCAGAGGCCAATTTGGTGTCAATGCATTTCTAACAGCCACAGAAACAGAATTCAGAATAATCAACCATGCCTTCAAATAGAAGCTCAATGTTGTCACTGAAAATGACAGGTGTACAGAGACTTTGGATGGCATCAAAAAGTTGGCATGAAGTGGGAGTGTCCCCAGCTGGATGCAAACAGAATTCGGATGATCTGATCCCTCTTATTGATTGCCTCCACCCAGTGTCAGTAGGGAAGCCTTCTTCCATAACAACTCCTGTCTCATTAACCAATAAGTCCCACAACTTTTCCCGAACTACACTTCCCCATGACTACAAGGTAAAGCATAAGATGCTCGATAATTTAACATTATGCTTTATAAGATAGAATTGTAATTTTTTCTTATTCTTAACAGAATATAAAATAAAACAAGAAAACAGTATGAGACTCAATGAGGATTGTGCAACAATTCATGAAATGAATAAGAGGCTGACTGACCCGGCCTCTATGTTTAGCCCTTTAAAGTAAAGAAGGTTGTTGCGTTTCTGATTTTGTGATAAGTATAAGCTAGGGGCAAATGTGTGTATGGGATAATGACATCTTTAAGCTGGGAAACTTGGTTGTGTGATATAATCTCTGATGAACCATTGGACGTCTGCTAATCAATTCTGAACCAACCACCAAAATACCGCCAGGGGAATAGCCGGGGGGCTATTTGGGATGTGACATGCCACATTGCAACTGGGTCTGCCAAACAGTGCTTCAATTATAAGCTGCACAATACCCACGTAGCACCTTGTTCACCGCACCATCAGCATAATCGTACCATTCAAATTTCATAGAACTCTCCTGAATTTGAAAGCTAAAATGCGACCAAAATCAGAAGATATCTCTCCTAAAGTTCCGAAAATTACCGTGAATTTGCCCAATTCACGGGAAGTTTCATAAAATCTGACACAAACTTCTCCCACAAGAGGTAACCGTTTCGTTTGCACTGACAAAAGCTAAAAAAAATGGAGTATTGTCTGCATTTTATTCTCCCTCAAGATTTCAATAAGATACAGATAAAACCTAGTCGGTTCCAAAATTCATCAACAACGTAAAATTTTATTTCATAAAATTTATCAGCTATTCTATCGCAATTACACGTAAAATCAATATTACACTTGGGCATAAACATAATTCCAACATACCAGCGAGCACAAGACGTGATCTCCACCACTAGACATCTTCCAAGCCTGCGAGTTTGTAACAAATTAATCACATCCTTTTGCCTTCGATAGTATACATTCTTCTGTCCTTTCTTCTTAAACGTATTCTTCCCCTTCACCAACTCCATCTGCCCACTCAGCTTCGCAAAAAAGGGTACACAGACAACATCAACTTCTTCAGCGTGGAAGACCATTTCAGCAAACGAATTACTTCGCATAATAGCAGGGGTTTCCATGATCCAGTACTCCGCGCTGTATTGCTTTGTCAACGGATTCCCAGTTAAACGGGAGGGTGTCCGATCTGGTGATCTGTATGAGAGGAATCATAGTTAGTTAGTTAGTTAGTTAACTATGATTAGTTAATTTGTAAACAGTAATCGTTTGGTTAGTTACGGGTGTTTAGTTAGTTAGCAGTAATCAGTTGTGGGTACATATAGACAGTTGTATATTATTTTGTTGATGATATGAAAGCAAAATATCTTCTTCTTCGTGCTTGTACTCTGTTTTCTTCAAGCTCAACAATCTGGGTGGGACGGAAGGCGGGAATCGGTTGACGTGGAGGACCAGTGGTGCAACAAAGTTTCAATCGATTGAAAATCTGATTAAAACATGATTTGGAATCTCTCCAAATAATGAGAATACTCTTCTTGAAATGACTTGCCAAGAAAGAGGTCAACAATATCCCACAAGAGTGATTACAAAGACGAAGCTTAATAACAGAAAATAACCACAAAACGGGATACTTTCAAAATTGAATTGAAGATGAATTAGATGGAGACTCGTTAAAAATGGAATTAAACGAAATACTTTGTTTTGTTGCTTTGTTGCACACGCAACTAAACCTTCATTCATGCTACTAGTTGTCATCAACCCAGTAATTGGTTGATCAAGTTGTAGTTGTGGTATGTCTGCGACGTAGACTTTGATGGAAATAAATAGAGTTGGTGGTTTGGAGAAATTGGTTATACGGAAGTAGCTGTTTTTTAGTAACGAAGAAGAAGAGGAAGAGTAAACGAGAGACATATGCAAGGGAATGAGAATGAAGAAGTATTGTTGTAATTTCAATGCCATGTTCATCTCAGGTCAGATTCTGCCCTTTTATCTACGCCGAGTGGAACTGCATGGCAGACTGACTCTGTGGAGGGAGGGAGGGATTTAAAGTAAAAAAAAAAAAAATTTCCGAAACTGGTTGCACAAGTATATATATCTCCGTGTCTATTATGTTTACAATTGGAAAATTCCCAACATGATCACCGTGGAAGTTGTTTTACGAAAATGATCCAAGTGTTTTTTTCCTTGATATATCTCCATTTAAAATAAATTAAATGAACTCTCATTTTTTCTTTTTTTAATTTTAAAAATTAACGAATAATAATAAAATATTTTAAAATCTTGCAAGAATACTTGTTTGAATACACCAAAATGTAAGCAAGCCATTGAAATATTTTTTGTTTGACTTATTCATTAATTACAAAGGTTTGAGAGTTTATTAAAAATTTCAAAGTTGGGTTGTGAATTCGTCAAAAATTCTTAAATATTAAATGAACTTTTAAACATTCCATAAATGTTTTTACTTTTAGGGTGGGTATCTTTGTCTAAAAATTAATTAATTGTTTCATCAATTTGGTGAAGAAAAAAACCTAATAAATTTTGCAGAACGAAATCGCAAAACTTGAAATATAAATTTATATTTATTCTTGCAAAAAAAGGAGTAGAATATATAGAAATAATCAAATATTATTACCAAATTTATTTAATAAATTTGCATATATAATATCACTATTATTTTAAACTAACAGTAGACATTCAATTGATTTTCTCTATTTCTTTTTCAAGTGATGATAACGTAATAGTATAATATCACTTTATGGTCGGTCCGTTATAAATTTTATAATTTATGAAATGACTAATTACCTCATCTTATCTTGTTAAAATTAGGTTATTACTCGAAATAAAAATTCAAATATAATTTTAAAAAATATATTTATAATTTTAAGACAATTTAATTAAAATAATATTTTATTACCTAATTAATTAAAAATAATCTAAGCATTTGAAATACCACTTGAAATGATTATTGATATGGTAGTAATTACTCCAAAATAAAAGAAAGCTGTTTTAACTTATAAAGTTTGTTATGGTATATGTAATGAAAATTTTGATTTAATTTTAAGTTTTTATTTTTTCTCTCAAATTTTATTAAAGGATATTTTAAATTGACAATAATAAAAATTTTTAAAATGTAACGATATATACGTACTATAGATAAACCTATAAGTACACTTGTAAAATTATTAAGGAAGAGGTAATAAATTTCAACTTCGATTTCATTCAATATAAATTACAAAAAAAATGTAAATTTCAATTTTCTTTTAATCCAAATTAAGTGTGGACTTGACTAGTTCTCCAACGAATATGCATTTTCAGCCTTAAATATACTATTACAGTAGAGCCTCTGTAAAGTAATAGTGTTGGACCATACAAAATTATGTAATTAACTAAAAATTTATTGTATTTTATTAATCTAATTAATTGAATATGAATTAATTCATTAAATATACATTAAATTAATTTTAAAAAATAAATTTATTATACCTATCTATTTAATTAAATAATATTCATTGTAATTGCATTAATTTAATTATAAGTATTCAACTAATTAGATTAAAAATAATTTTTATATAAATAAATACAAAGTTTTTTTATATTTTAGAGTAAATTATCTAAATATTTTTATTGACTTCTTATTTAAAAGGTATTTCAAAATCAACCATGACACACGAGATGCGTAAAATTTATTAAAAAGTATTCCACATGCATTTGAAATAAATTGCAACAATAAATTTTTAAAAAGTTAGAGATGAGATCCAAATTTAAATTTTAAGAAAAAAGAAAAATAATAATAGCACTATATTATAATAAAATATCATAATTATTCATATTTATATTTATAATTTTAACATATTTTATTAATTTATGACATGGAGGAGATCACATAGTTATAAAAAGATTTTCAAAACAAAATAAAATTATCTTATTAATTTATTAAAATTATTAATTTGGCTCATTAAAATATGTCAGAACCCTAAAATACTATTATATAATAGAACAGAGGTTATCAATTTGTTTGAGTTTTTATTTATAAAAGTTATACTGTATTTGTTTTATTTATTTATTTATATTTCAATTTTTTAAACATACAATCCTTTTACCGACTATCAATCTACATTTGTCTATTCTCCAACACCTTAATAATATGCAGTATGTGTGTGTGTGTGTGTGTGTGTGTGTGTGTGTGTGTATGTATCTCCAGTTTCAAACTTGGTCACTGCATGGATTCAAAAACCAAGATTGATGGGCAAAAGGAAAACCCAAATAAAAAATGAAGTATGGACAACGTTTTCACATAGAAATTGTCTCAAATGGCTACTAATGCCCAAACGCTTCTAGGGCAAAAGTCAGTTCAGTTGCAACTATGCCAAAATCTAACCTCTAAAAAAAAAAAAAAAAAAAAAAAGGAGCTCTACTGCTACCCCAAGAGATCGAGTCGAGATTAGAGCCCTCAACTCTTACCTCAAATTTGACGTAAACTGCTACCCCATCACAACCTCGTCAAAATTCCAGTCTCTCACAAGGTCCCTTCTGACAGCACGACTTCGAACTAATCGTGGGGCTCCTTCCACTCCGATGGTAGTTTGAAAGTTTGGCTGCGGGGTCACTTTGGATGTGGATGATATTGTTGGTCTTGGAGGGGGATGAGATAACCTTCTCGCTAAGCAGTTTGCAATGGCCGAACATCTTCCCTCGTTGTCTGAACTTGAAACGGAGTAACTCCTGAACGAGTGTGATGGACTTTCTACACTATGACACACAAGACATGCTAGACTCATATTTGGTCTCTTGGAAGTCTCAAATAGCTGATACCTTTTTGCTGCAATATAAATGTCAAAATATCAAATAAGAGAAATATCAGCATTTGATAATCAGGATGGTAACATATGAATCAAATCTTAACGCAAAAGAGAACAAAAATGACTTGATACCAAGCTGGTGTTCACATTCTTGCGTAATGGCCCTGCTGGATTACGCAAATCTAATTTCTGAATAACCAAATATAAAACAGAAACACATGAAAAGTCTAACTGTTCGCGCAACACTTGATTTTTCTAGTACGGGTGCTTTCCAAGTCAGTACTTGGGGCAAATTTTCTAGTTTTCTTAACCTGCTTCACATGCAATGTCTAGCCTTTTTGATATTCATTAGTGGAATCACCAGTAAATGAAGATCTTTTCATGTCACTAAGCAAATCATAAATATCATTTTGAGGATCAGATAAGCAAAGCAATTAAAGATTCCACAAGCAAATGGTAAAATTATACATCTAAATGTGCATACATACCCAAAGTGATTATACAACTAATAGTAGGGAATTCCTGGCTAACTCTCTCTCTCTCTCTCTCTCTCTCTCTCTCTCTCTAATGTTAAATGATTTGCTACTAGCACAAACAGAAATGATACTTATGGCTTCCCAAGTATTCGTCAGAAGGACCTGCTCGCATGTTAAATACACAGATAAATGCTCTCAAGTCTCACCAGTGTTCAGACAATGATTACTGAAGAACATATAAAGTTGGTAACAACTAACAAGATTGCCTGCCAGTATTGCCCGATTCTTCCTTTTATTTTTCGTTACTTATTTCTTGTCATTGTTTTCCTTCCAAAGCTGAATCACCAAGTCTAAACATACTGCAGAAACTTAGAAAATAATAATTACTCAAAAAGTTGCAATTACTAAGCTAGTCTCAATGTAATACCATCAAAGTTCAAATGGAAGAAAAATGGGGAAAGCAAGAAATTTCCATAAATAATTATGTAGACATTTCAAGGTATCCAACACAGCAAGAAAGGCAATATATAAAGGATATCTTTTTACACATAATTACAAAAGGAAATAAAGTCAACTTAGGTTCATAAAAATTTATCTTACCCAACATTTTTCACAATTATTTGAGATTGGAAAGGACAGCAAAAGAAATGTATGGTTCATTGGCAAAACAAACAACTATCGTGGCACCTAAGACGATTCTTACATAAACATCACTCCATCCTGGTCGTTACTAGTATGTGCATAGACCAACTCATGTCTCGTGCAATTTCTAGCACCATCACCACTATACCAAATGATAATAAGTTTTACCATTAAGTATGCTGAATGCAGTGCTGTGATAAGACCTTCATTACGTATTTAAGCATGGGAACTGCATATCTTTTATTTTAATAGAAGAAGCTTTATCAAATGGGACATATTTTTGAGATCCTAGACAAACCTGAATAGATAATGAATAATAAGATGAATTTACCAATAATTCTTCTCATTTTTTATATTCTATATAAATCTGAAAGCACTATCAACTTTATTAAGGATTACTATAAATATTTCCTCTCAATTTTCATGCCAGGCACTGATTTGATTACTTCTTTTGTTTCTGGCAAAAAAAAAACAAGTTCCTGCCAAGTGTGACTAGCGTAACTGCCCTCAATCCGGAGAGCGGGTACATTTAAATCTTTGTGAAACATGAATCCTAGGGGCAAAAAAGCATCAAGATAGGGAAAAAGGCATCCACTTTACTATGATCAATAATGTTTCAAGGCAGGTTGCAATAGGCCCGATCCACTTTACTATGATCAATAAAATTTTAAGGCAGGTTGCAATGGATATCTTCTCATTCCCAGAGGTATTCAACATAAAAACAAATATATCAACAGCCAAACCTCAGTTATTCTTTTCTTCAGAAGATAAAATCTAACAAAATTACTGCATTATCTTGTTTCTCACTCCTATCTTCAATCCATTTTTGCTTCCCGTCATATCAAATATCATGGACCAAACGCTAAACTTTTTATAAGCATGCATCCTCATTTGCCCAAGAAAAAGCCTAATCTCCTATAAGGGAAATGCAAAGAATCATCTACGCATGAAAAGATCATACAACCACATTACCAAATATATGGATAACCTTTAAACTGATCTTCTCTTTAGAAAGCGCAAGCCATATTAGATCCATAACTTTTATGGCACTGGTGTGATCTCCAAAACAGTAAGTAGTTTTTAAACAAGTTTTTGATATCATAATAAAAAAGCCATCCCTATAGAAAATTAACATAATAGTTTCAATTATGACAACCTTCTCCAGCACTTATAGAAAATAGTGAATCTCAAAACCAACATCAGACTAGCACAGTTATAGAGGTATAGTGGGAGGTAATTAAGGATTGAAGGCACTAAGATATTTCGCAGCCTTTGGCTTTTCTTCTTCCACCTCCATCCCCCAAAACTCTTGAGATCAGGCACTCCTATCATCCTAAACACAAGCAGTCCTGCCTAGTATTTAAGATGCCTTTGAAATATCATAATTGACTTATTCAAACCTGGCCACAATCTATTATCCTACTATCACCATTTTTACAACTTAGCAGAGCATAACATATTGGACAGAAAACTAAGCCACTCCGTAAAATTTTGGTGAAAAAGAAATTATATAGTTCTATTTGATTTTGTTAACAAATATAGTAGCCTCAAAGCAGTAAAATATATATAGGTACTGGTGCCTCGTAGGAAAATATGGGAGCAGATTAGCCATTTAATAATCAACATCGACTAACCTATATAACATAAATACTTTGAACCTTGCAATGTACATGTATAAAGACAATTGGATACTACCTGTGAGTAGGACATACATGCTACATAAATTTTCGCAGATAACCAAAGGCAGGGCCTTATCCTTGAATGCTACAACTTTCCAAGATTATTTCCATTTTTTTTTTGTCTTGCACTACACACCCTGTCCCAGCCCTCTCAATCCACAAATAAAAGATAACACATAATCCCACTCCGAGGTTGGTATGAGTGGAATTCACTTCCTAGACCTCTTGCTCCATTGCAAGAGATTCAACCAACTAGGCTATCTCCTTTGGTGATTCCATTGCTGGGGGTTGAGTAAATTCTGGGATACCATCCTTAAATAAAATAAAATAAAATAAAATAAAAATTCAATCCTATCACCTATTCCCAACATCCATGAATTTAAATCTGCATCAGAACTTGTTGGACATAACATCAAAGGTAAGTGGATCCAAAGTTACTAAAATGTCTGCCCTCTTGGCAGAACCAAGTATCATATTGTTCAATTCGCCCCTTAGGGTTATATGTGAAGTGATTTAATATATGCATCAAGCTAAAGTTAGTCGCCAGCCCCCAAAGAAATTAAAGAGAACAATCACAATAATCAACTGTTTTGCCCATGGTAAGTAAGATTTGAACTTCAGACTTAACCCCATTCCACTCCTTCTCCTAGTTTCACTTAAGCTTCCAATGTCAATACAATGATGGCAAGTAACTGTCAATGGTGAATTTTTATACTTAAACCAAGCTGAAATTCAAGATAATTATAAATACAGTGATTTTCAGCCCTTTTCTGAAAACTGATACAATATTCACCCATTGAAAGAAATATAATGTTTAAAAATCAGAAAAAAATAAGAAAAAGCCATGACATGATTCGCAGAGTTATTCTACAGGCACTATTAACACACGTCAATCCCACCCAGAACAAGAAAAACCAGAGCAGTAATGCCATTCTACCACCGAAAAAAAGAAACCCACTTTTCAAGAACAGATTTTGAGCAATTGAACAAACATAAATAAATTGGAATTATAACATCAAATGAAAAAAAATACAAATATACCCACATGCAAAAACACAAATAATATGAAAAACAAAATAGCCGAGATCTGATGAAAAAAACCTTAAACTTTTGTCTCCGTCTGTGAAATAATGGGAAGATTGACGGATGACTGGGTTAGTATTGATTCCTGAGAAATTAAAAGGGAAGAATGATCTACTCGAGTTTTTAACTATTTTTGATTGTTGTTACTTGGGGTAATGCGAAAGAAGGATCGGATTCTAAAGCCAGGGAACGGAGAGCGTCTCTTACGCGCGCTTATGTGCGAGTTGACTTGGGCAAAAGAGATCGAATAATTAACAAACAATTAAGATATCGAATATTTTGTTAGAATACTGTAATATGATTATTATTTACTAAAATGGTGGTGTTAATTTGTGCTTTAGAAACATAAGTTAAGGAATAAAAGCAATATAGCACTTATAATCAATAAACTATTTTTTCATAACAAATTCTTACTGATTACAAGCTTCTAATATATGTTCCCTAAAGTAAAAGGTCATAAAATAAGGCAGTTCTGATTCAAAAGGAATTCAACTGGATTTTGGAAAGTCCTCGTACAAGACACAGGTTTCCTGCGGCTGCAAGGACTAATTAATTAGGAAACAACTTCAGCTTCAGCTTCCTAGTCTTCTCTTCAATTACCGTCCCAGAGCAGGAACACAAGACAAAACTCCTTCTATAAATACTTCCCTACTACTTCTCTGAATCTGCAATTAAGTACTTGTGTCTTTGAATAGGAGGTCATCTGATCATCATTCATCTTCGTCTTTGACTGTTTGATTAAACCTTGGCCGCTCGAAAATCAAATACATATCAATGACAGTACAATTCAATCTAAATCTGGAAGGAGTCAGAAGCAGCCACCCTTTGGTTGTGAACCCGGTTGGGAATGTCAGCATTCTTCTCAAGCAAAGATTGAAAAAGCTGTTACGTAAAGCAGACGGCCAGCTAATCATATTACAAGATTACTCAACAGTTCCTGAACAGCGCTTTCCTCTCATTCAAATTCCTACACAAGCACTCACTTTTCCTTTTCACTGCAGTCTTCAATATCTCTGGCGTGCGCTCCACGCCTTCGGTCTTGAGCGTCGACTGCTTTATTTCTTGCACGAGCATGTTGGCAAAATGTCAATTGATTTGTCTGCGGGTGGCTTAATGGGGTTTTACTTGTTCGCCAATGTAGAAGTTGTGCAAATTGAGGTGGTTGAAGAGGACGTGCAGGTTGGGAGGTTGATTATGAAGGAAGCGTCAAGAATTATGGCCGAGAAGTTGGAATTAAGACAGAGGAGCTTTTTCGATGTTAATGAGGTGAATTTGGGAGACAATAAGTGTGCGATTTGTTTGGAAGATTTAGTAGAAGGAGATGAGAGAAAGACAGAGACAAGCAGAAGGCTGACGATGATGCCTTGTTCTCATATTTTTCACAGGTCGTGTATTTCTCGATGGCTGGAGGAGCAGAATTCCTGCCCGATATGTCGTCGTGGAATTCAGCGAGAAGATCTTGTTGGCTGTTTTTGATTCATTCACTTGATTTCTGTCCTCTGTAGTCGGTCAGATTGCAATTTTAATCTTGAAGTATACAGCATAGTATTTTTTTTTTTAAATCTAACATAAATACAAATACATGCGTGCATTTTTATGTTCTTCTTATTATTGGGCTGTTTAAAATAGTCACAACAGAAAAACTTGACGACGTACGCCCAACTGTGATCCACCCCACTCGTCTCCCTTCCCGGGTGCTATGATCAAACAAGATTGCTTTCGGAATCCGTGAGCGCAGCAGCCCCATTCCTCTTTTATTAATTAAAGATTTGTGCTTAATATCACATTGTATTTTAAAACAAAAATTAATAACCATGGTTTCACAATTTCTCTCTCCATTTTCATTCTCTTTCTCGTCTCTTGAAGTTCTTCTTTACTTGCTTAATTAATATTTTCACTAATAAATCACATTTCAGTGACAGTATGCAAACCATGTCTGAACAAAATTAAACAAATCATATTTTGTGAACATGGACAAGAAACAAATTATTATTAAACAATTAGGCCCGATAAGCCAAGGAGATCACACCGTGCACCTAAGCCAAACCCCAATTACATGGAGCAGAAGATCTCGCATGATGGGAGGTGGAGCACATGGGCACAAGGGAATAAAAGCCTGGACTGCTGAAAAATTGGTCAAAATATGGGATATGCTTGATAGGAATATATTTTTTTTAGCTGTACGGTATCTTCCGTTAGCACAAGTCGGTATTGTAGGAGTTCAGTAGCAAGTATGTCCGTTTAATTGTTAATCATTGTCCTTTAAATTTCGCAAGACGGTACAAGTTAGATATCATGCTTCGACCCAGTGGCCATTACATGACAACTGCCATATTCCGTTGAGTTACACCCTGTTAACATAAAATATACCATGATAATTTGCAAGATTATTAAGTATCATATATTCCATTTGCAAATAAAAATCACACACACATATAGATATTCGTTCAAAATCAAAATATTAATCAGTTTTAAAATTTATATATATAGCATGAGTACCATAAAATCTTAAAAAAAAATTTAAATTTAAATAAAATTTACGGTATATATTAAAATATCAAAACACATCATAAAAATATTTCACCAATAGATCCTAATAAACATGAGATGAGTGAAGAACCTATATATGAAATAATACAGTAATAACTATGTCCACTACCAATGTGAAGAAGTAATATAAGATCTAATTTGAAAACAGTAAAATAACAAAATATAAAAATAGTGAAAAATATTTCAAGATACTATAATCATTTAACCATATTTTTTTATATAAAGGGAAATATTTATACAAGATAGTATTCAAACTTTTGAAGTTTTTTTTTTCGTGTAAAAAAATACAAAATTCGAGCTAATTTTTTTTCTCAAGTATTACCTTGAGTGGGGATAACACTCCGAGACCATCAATGATTATTTTTTAATAAACTAATTAATTGTTAAAAATATATTTTTGACGAAAAACTCTTGACTATCATTTTAAGTTTTATTTTAAAAATTAATTTATATGAAAAATTATTTTTAATAAAATTATTTGCCTGAATTATTAGTATTGGTCTAAGTAGTCACATGGTAATAACCTTAATTATTCTCAATTCAATCCAATATTGGTCTATCTAACACTAATCACTAGTGGGTCTCTAGACAACTATTGCACCATTCAGTATTCAATCTCTTAAGCTACCTCTCAAGGTTTTGCTATAGTATACTTGAAAATTTCAATCACTGAGGTGGCCTTAACATAGGTCAAATTATAGGCTATCTATTAACTTATAGTACTATAGTAACATCTGTCCACTAGCCTCATCACCAATATATCAATTCCATAAATAAAACGAGTAAATAAATATCAATGCCTCAAGGGTTATTTTCATAAATCAAAACCATATACATATATATAACAAGTAATCTAAAATCCATAGGCTGACATAATTCTTTAAACTAGTTTATATATTCTAGGACTTTTATCAATTCTATAAGGTTTTTTAAATAAACAAATATAAGTTTTAAATAATTTGATAACAAAATTAATCTACTTACAGTCTAGAGACAGTTTGTTGATTCTCATGCAAATTATCTGATGAATAAGAATCCCTACTTGAAATACTCGTACCTATATTTTTAATTATTTATTATATTAATACTAATATGAATGCAAACATTTGCCAATTAATTCTCATACTGTGTAATATATGATAATGCATGCTACACATGAACAATTTATGCTGACAATTTAATTTAAAGCCTTGGGATTCAATACTTAAGTAGAATTATCCATCTTTAAAAATGCTAATCAGTTTATGGCAATAAATATTCTCAAAAATATTCATTGTGTATTCTAATAAAAATTTAACATAAAACACGTGCTTCCAAATATGTTACCACATCTGGTAGATTTTAATGTAACTTTCCCAAACAAAATCATATTATTTTCAAAATGCAAACACAATTATTTTATTAATCAATTCACTGCAGAGTTAAAATAGGATATTTAATGTACAATTATTGCAATTGTTATCATTTATCAGATTTCCGTCAATGAAATCCCATGGCAACATTTTACAATTCAATAACTTTATTAATAAAATTTAAAGCTCAATAACACAAACTAAACACAACAACCTATCTAATATATAATATGCATGCATGAGGAATACAAATCTCTAAGTGGATACATATATTAAGGCTTGAGTTTACACAAAATTATTTATAAAAAATAATAAAGTTTTTAGTCAAAACTGACCTTTAAAAATAATTTGATAATTTCGAGTAAAATAAAGTTGAAATTTCAAAAAGTCTTCCATTTAAAAATAAACTAAACTTCCTAAACTTTTAAACTTTTCAATGGTATTGAATCACTCAGTTTAAAGATCGTTTGGGGATTCAAATTTAGTTCATAATAAAAATTTTGAACAAGACATATTATCGTACACATGCATAAAATTCGGGACCCTCTTTAACTGAAAAATGTACATCAAGTTTGGCTTATAAGTACCTTTTTTGCAAAGATTTTTGATTCTATTTTAATTGTGGTTCTAATAGTCTTTTCCTAAAAATGCCTCTATTTTTCTCAATTTTAGAATAACCACAGGAAGTTCGAAAGCGTAGAAAGTTGTTTTATCCATCATCAAGTTCAAATTTGGCCCTAACAACATTTTCACATTAAAACTTCAATTTGCTCAATACTTCAATTCTTCGTTTAAACTCGTCTCATTCACAAGCATGTCATCTCATTTGATGACACTCAACATCAACACAATAATTTTATATTTCACTTATTCTATTCACAATGTCTATCAATTATTTGCTTTATAATTCAATCAATAATTAAGTTAACAAAGAATGAATTAAAGTTATGGTCAAATCATCACCAAACAATCAACCACACTAGGTTCCTTATCAACAAATTTTAAATTAAAAGATAATACTTCAAACATATATTGTCACATTTTAATACAATGTTCCAACACATCAACCATATCATTCCAAGCCATAAATCACACACATTCAACTCCTTCCTCATTTGGCTAACATTCATTTTACAAACTAAATCCATAAACTTTTATTTTTACATCACGGCTCAACAATTTCATATCCGCAATTATCATTAGAACTAACAAAATAAAAAAACCACAAAATTATTCTCAGATAAACAGTAATTAAGATTTTCAACTTCAAATAAAATACAAAATATGGAAGAATTTAAGTACTTAATCATGCCAACATGCTTACCTAAGTTTGGAGATATTTTTGGACCAAAAATCTCAAATTACCCATCTATTATTTTTAGTCATACACTCATGTAAAAATTATGATTTTAATTACAAATTAATTTTTAATTGTTAAGATTTTATATTTTATACTAATATTTACTATTTAAAAAATCTTTGAGTTAAAAATTAAGGTTTCAACACTTTTTTTTTGTCACATAAATGTATTTAGATAAATTAATCTTTCAATATAATTTCTAATCAAACAAAATTTTATAAATAATCTAATAAATCTCAACTCATGTTGATTTATTTCGTGCACTTGAAAATGCATGGAATGCATAATGAATGAAATAATCGCTTTGCCCCTAGGTCGCGGAGGCGATTTTACACAAGAAGTTTATTCAACCCTCTGACTAGGACTTATCATTGTTATCAGTGCTGCGTTGTCATGGCTACAAACAAAGAGAGACAAGGCTTGGTGGAGTTCAAAATAGAATGCAAGGGATGGAGGAGACGATCCAAAAGCTTTCTGACGCTATACTTTTGACCAAAGCGTCGTCAAGTCACAAAACTCACGAACGAAGAAGGGCTATTTCATTCATATCGAGAAGAAACCAATGGTGGCCGTCAACTTTCCTCTTCCAAAACTGCAAATTTGGAATTTCCAAAGTATTTCAAAGATGACCCAACCGAATGGTTCAATCTGGTGGCCCACTTCTTTGAGTACCAAGGCACTGCCAAAGATCAGAAAATGCCTCTGGCATCATACCGCCTGCATGGGGAAGCCAATCAATTGTGGTAGTGATTGCGTCATTCATACCAAGAAGAGGGAAGGTTAATCATGTTGGAGATATTTCTGAAGAGATGTGGACACGATTTGGTCCTACAAAGTGTGAAGATTTCAATGAAGTTCTCTCATGCATCAAGCAAACTGGTCACTAAGGGACTATTAATGAGAATTTGAGAAATTAGGCAATCGTGTGCATGGATGGACACAAAAAGCCTTGGTGGGAACGTTCATAAGATCGTTTAAATCTAAATTATCTGGGGGAATCCGTATGTTCGACCAAAACGTTGAAGGAGACCATGAGCCTCGCACGGATGCGGGATGAGCAACTCCTTCGCCAATGCGATTTCTCTTAACCATCTAAAACAACTCAACCATTATTGGCACTTCCATCCTTAACTTGGCAAACACTACCTAGGAAGTGCCTCATGTGGGAAGAGATGTAGAGACGAAGAGCCCAAGGATTGTGTTTTCTTTTAAGTTTAAAAAATAATTTATGATTTTTTGTAATATATATTGCTTGTAATATAGACTTGTGATTTTTTGTTTTTCTTTTATTATTTTTGTTTTTTAAATTGTTTATATTTTATTCTATATTTTAAAGTGAAAATAACTTAGTATAAAATTATAAATTTGTAATTTTTATTTTGATAAATTTAAAAATTCAATTCTCTAAAGTATTGTAAAAATATTTTGATATTGTTCATCAGTAGGTGATTAAGATATTCTTTTAGAGAAGAAGTTGTGCTACTTGAAGGGAGTTTAATGACATTAAATAAGAAAATTTTGTTTAATTTGTTGAAGAGATTTCAACCCAATTAAACCGAGGGAGCTCATTAAGTCGAAGGAAATTCAAGAACATAAAACATGTGGATCTTGCTAAACAATTTCACTTTGAAGATTTAATTAACACAATGGTGGCAACAAAAAAATATAGCCTTTAGTTTTATATAAACTCATTGATGCTTATATTATTTATTTTTTTTAGTGAATTCTTTTTTCGCGTTTGGCTACGTGAACGTAGGATTAAAAAATTCGAATCATATTAAAATTATTGTCTCTTTTATTTAATTATTTTGTGGTGTGTTATGTTAATTAGTTAGATAAATTAATTAAAGTTAGTAATTACTTGATAAAATGAATCTATCAATAAGAGTCAAAGTTTAACTTTTATAGTTGCTTCTCTATTGACTGCTTTGGATTGAGTGGAAAATTAGCTTTATTATGGTTTTTGGGAGTAGGAATAATTTTTTTTTTCTTTTAACAAACATCATGTTCACTCATTGATCAAAAGTAGTGAAGATAAACCCCGATGATTAATTGAAGCCGAAGGAAGAACTGTGCATAACTAAAAGCATCATTCTTAGAATCTCCTTAAAAGATTATCATGTAATTCTCTTACTCTTTGATTATCCAAGGTAGAATTTAATGAGATACAGAAATTGGCAGCGAAGAAAAGGAGATCTTGAAGTGATATATGTGTTTGCTTGCTTTAGAGGACTTAATGCTGCCGGATCTTAGCTCTAATTGTTATCCTTTCACTTGTTCTAATCGGCCTTATAGAGATGGTTTAGTTGAAGAAAGGTTGGACAACTTTCTTTGCAACAAGCAATGGAAGAACATATTTTATGGGGGCTAATCTATTGCATCTAGACTCTTGGAGATCAAATCACTTAGAATCCTTATTTTTTCTTGGTTTATAATATAATTAATAATTCATGTCATCAAACAGAGTACTCATTTTAAATAAAAATATTTCCCGAAGCAGCAGGCTTCTCTTCGAGAATTAGTGAAGCTCTTATAATGAATGTAAGAATTTAATTATCAAATTTGGCTAAAAGACAAATTGAATTCTGATCAAAGTCATACCGCTGACTTCTTTGATAAAGTCATTGACATTGGAACTCTAAAAATTTAGAAATACAGTATAAATTCTATAAATTAATATTCGATAAATTAATACTTCTTTACAAGTTTTATACCTTCATGATATGCTTTGTCATTATACTACAAAAATATACAATATTATCCTTAATTTTATATGAAGAGACATTTGTAAGTAAGACTATGAGTGTTTTTAAATAGATTTTTTAAAATCAATAAAATTAATTAGTATATGAGCCAAACTTTAAGAAGTCAACAATTATTTATTCTTTTTAAAAAACAATATAATGCACATCTCACTAATTACCGAACAAATGTTTATTTATAATAATTAAATAAATATGGACTAATAAATATAATAAATGTAAATATATATCTTGTACCTATTCAAGATCCAAAATTAAACTTTTAATATACATAATATACTATATTATTGATGACAAAATGAAATTCAATGCTAAATATTTGTTTGTATATATAGAAAATGGCATACTTACATACCACATTAAAAAAAAAAAGTATTTATCATAACTTTGAAGGAAACATTTTATTAATTTTTATAAAAATTTTTATTAATGCATGAATTTTATAAACCTTTAGAAAGGTATGCAAAAAATACTCCTAATTATAAAAAATAGTGTTATCTTGGTTTGTTAATTAGTAGTCAAAAACAACAAATTTATTTAGAGGTACTTTTTAAAAATTTTTTAAAAATTACATTTATGTGTATTTTGTCAACCTTAAAAGGAGAAAATAAAGAGAATGCTTTTTAAAGGAAGCCACTTTCTCCTTAAAGTACTACCCTTGATGTCTTTTTCTTCAATAAGTAAGTTTTTTTCTACTAAATAGAAGTAATTTGGAAAGTAAGTTTGGGTTTACTATTCAAAAATATACCATGTATAAGGAAAGAAATTGTTTTCAAATTTATAAGCAAAAGTAAAGAAATATTAGAGTAATTATTTCATATGCTTTCTTTTATTGATAAAGGAAGTATACACTCTTCATTTTATTAATCTTATTGATTTTGAATGTACACCTCAATCTTATTGATTTTAAAAATATTCGTATAAGTTCATTTGTTAATCTGCGAATTTAAATAATAATAAAAGTAATTTTGAAATATTTAACACTTAAAAATTGTTATTGCTCGTAACATATAATGGTAAATGTAACAAAAAATCAATGAAATCATCTGAATTAATAGATATTTTCAATGAATGAGGTGTATGCGAGTATTTTTGAAAATAATTAGACTAAGAATCATTCTTATCAAATAATGCTAGTGATATAAATTTTATGTATAAATAATGATATAGACTGAGGTATAGGTAGGTTTTGATAAAATAAAAAAAATGAAAAAACTTATATTTTAAATCTACTAAATTCTCCTTATTTAATTACTTTAAAAATTTTGAAAATTTAATTTCAATTTTTACCTTTTTGTATACATCCAACCTAGTTTATTTATAATTATATACATGTGAATTTGTTAATGTTTGTATATAAATTATAATTTATTTATACTTATTAATTTATTATTTTTATTTGATTTTATTAATATTTTATATGAATTTTTTATTATTTAATACTAAAAAAAGACGGATCGGGAACGAAAATTTTGCTTTAAAACAGCAATGAACGAAAACATAATTTTTTTAAAAAAAATTAAAAACAGAAATACCACTCCAATCCCCATTCACCTCCTAAGTTGTTGCCATCCCTACTCTAAACCCGCTTATTATGGCAAACATGTTGCCTAATTTCTATAATTGATTATTTCTATAAAAGTGCTCTCTATTCTTCTTCTGGTTTGTAGCAAATGATCCAAAAATAGACATAGTATCTTAAAGAATAATAAAACAAAAAAAATATTTGTGGTTACAAGAAACAAAACTCTAAATTTCTATTATTATAGTACCAATACAAGAACAGGACCGCTATCTACACATTTGCTATCCATTAAATATAGCATATTAATTATATTGAATATTTTGTTTAGGGTCAGATGTTGGAGAATAAATCAACTCCGAAAGCACCCCACTTCCCTAGCTAGCTATAAATAAAGCATCATATGCCACACCCCATTTGAAACAAGACAAAAACCATCATAAAAATTTCTCAAATATATATAACAATGACAACAAAATTGTTTCTAGTTTTCTGCTTCCCTCTGTTTGCTCTCGTTTTGCTGCCATGCAATAGCCATACTTACTGCAGGACCATAGAAAAATATGGATCGGGTGGCGGAATCAAAGGGATGTTTGTGTTTGGAAGCTCTCTTGTTGACAATGGAAACAACAACTTTCTGAACAACAGAGCCAAAGCAAATTACTTTCCCTACGGTGTAGACTTTGAAAATGGACCTTCAGGAAGATTTACAAATGGGAAGAATGTTATTGATCTTCTTGGTGAGCATCTTCGGCTTCCTTCTTTCATTCCAGCTTTTGCAGATCCTTCAACTAAAGGAGCCAAAATCGTTCATGGTGTCAACTTTGCCTCCGGTGGCTCCGGCATATTGGATGATACTGGCTCCATTTCGGTACGTAAGCCAATATTTCATTTTTGCAAACAAGTTTTTTTGTTTTAACTAAAACTCTTTCTTTAATGAATTATTAAAAGACTTTCAAAGCAGATATATTTAAAAATAACATAAACAATATAATAATATATTGAACTTATTAGTTTTTTAAATTAAATAAATACATTTTAAAATGTAAAGAGCTAATTTAAAATGTATTTGTTTTAACTCTTTACCAATCTAATGTATTATTTTCTTCAAGCATAAATAAATTCATTTTCAATAAACTCCTTATATTTAATATACATCTAATGCAGGTGTTTATTAAAAAATATGATTAAATATTCTATTAAAAATAAAAAATGAAGAATTTTTTAAAGACAAAGATTATGCAAAAAAGTAAATTTATTCTTCCATAATTTTAAATTTATTAATCAAAATTTTAATTTAAAATAACTTTTTTTTTATCTTAATTAATTGGATAAGGCCTTTATTATCTATTCAAATAAGCACTCGAGCTAGAGCTTGGGGTCAAAGATACAATAATTAAAGTATTTAATAACTATCAAATTATAATAAAAGTTGCTCGCTTTTATATGTATATTTGAATGACTTGTCTCTCTCTCTCTCTACAGAAGCATAGGTATAGAAGAATAAGCACTTTCTATAGAAGCTTAATCAACAAACATGTCCAAACTACTATTTGTCTTAAATTCGGAACCACTTGTTTTAAGTTCGATTCCGCCATCTAATTTCATCAGTAAAAATTAATTGATTTATTAGAAACCTAATCTAATAAATAAAAATATCGATAAGCTGTATGACATGGATAAACTTAAGATAAATAATAGTAACTAAAATAAATTTTCAAACCACACAGACCAATTTAACAATCACACATTAAAATTATAATATTTTATGTGGATTGGTTGTTTCAGGGGCGTGTGTACTGCCTAAATGAACAAATAAAGAATTTTGAGAAAGTGACATTGCCTGAATTAGAAGCAGAGTTGGGCTGCAAAAGCCTAGAATTTCTATCCAAATACTTGTTTATTATTGGAGCAGGAGGCAACGATTTCACATTCAACTTTTTTAAGCCACATTTGAATGGAACTCATACTCTCGATGAACACTTCATTTCCCATCTTATAAAGTCACTGTCTCATCATCTCAAGGTACGACAGACATACGTTTTTATAGAATCTGATCAATAGACTTATTACATGTATTTATCTTTTTTTATATTTTAATGGTTGGATGCAGAAGCTGTACAGTTTAGGTGGACGTAAATTTGCGTTGATGTCAATATATCCAATAGGGTGCACGCCGATGGCAAAGGCATTTCGGCCACTGCATATGGGGTGTGTACAAGAGCTCAACCGAGAGGTTCTCATCTACAATGATCGGTTGAAGTCCATGGTCGATGAAATCAAACCACAAATGCCTGGTTCTACACTTGTTTATATTAACCAGTACAAGATTATATGGGACATTCTCGTTGATCCTGCTTCTGAAGGTAGAATATATTATTATCATTATTATTTGAAATTATAATATTTCTGTTGTACTTTGAACGTAAAATTAAAATATATTTGATAATAATAACTTTCCTTTTTTTTTTATAATAATTGTGATTTTAAAGCATTACACTTCAATACCAAACGGAGTTAATTTAAATTGAACACTTGAAAAGTTTGAGACATATATAGTTCATAATTACGTGCATGGATGCATGCATGCATGCAGGATTTAAGGATGCAAGAAGTGCATGCTGTGATGTGCGCGCGGGCGCACTTGTTCACGGTGGAAATGGAGTTTCATGTACAAGAGATAAGCGGTGGGTGTGTAGAGACAGAAGTTCGCACGTTTATTTTGACGGCCTGCATCCAACTGAAGCTGTTAATGTTGTTATTGCAAACAAGACCTTTTCTTCTCATCTTTCAAGTGAAGTTTATCCGTTTAATGTTAACGAATTAGCCAAACTCTAGTTTAATTGATTATTCTCTTTTTTTTTTTCTCTCTATTTAGTAATTTCAAGATAATTAGAACCTCAAACTAATTAATTGTAAGCTTAATTAGTTTCGTAGGTTTTCATGTAATTGAGATCTCAATGTTTAGTATATAATAATAATAATAATAATAATAATAATAATTAACTATAATAACTTCTATATTCATGCTTGGAAAAGTGTGGACGATTCTTTTGCTGATATTATATGGGCTTATTTTGTGTCGTTGGTAGTGTGATAGTTTGATTTATAACATTATTTGGAGTTTCCCATCATTGAGGTACTGTAAGACCGGAATTAAAATTGTTGCGAGATGAAATAAGTATAAGTGAGAGAATAAACGATAGACGTTTGTTATCGTCTCTAGATTATTATTATTATTATTATTATTATTATTATTATTATGGTTGGGTCATCCCTAAAGTTTAAGGAGTTTAAAGGCAGCCTCATACCAAATACAATTCAGATTGGATCGGTTCCTTACATTACTATTCAAAGGACGACCCAACATTGAAGTTACAAGATTAACTTTGCCTCTTAGAGTAGGTGGTCGACAAGATAGCCCTAATCCAAGATTAAAGAGGGTCACAAATATAAGACTGATCCTACCCAGAGAATCAACTCAGTCTATTACCAAAGCCATAAGATAGACCTCGCTCATCAGCGTAGGTCGGTCCCTTTTAGCATCCAGTCGGCCTAGGTGAAACAAGAATCCAACGGCCACTAGAAATGCAAGAGTTCATCTTCGACTTAAATAAAGCTACTATCTCAAGAGAAAATTGACATTGATAAAGATTTAAGTATATAAGATTTTATATGCTCAAATTATAAAGAAGATAGGAGATGAACACTGTTTACGTACAAGGGATAAAAGATAAAGAGGTTGGCTACAGCATACACACCGAAAACAATATTCTCACCTAATTCATTCTTGTTGTCGTTCAAACACTATAAAACTAGAGTAAATTGAGCTTCGGAGTGTTCACGATGCCAACAACACACAAGGCATAGAAAACCAACGGTTAATTTCGCATATTTGTTCTATAAAAACTAGCCAAAAATCAAATTGAAATCAAGTTTCCACACTTGAAAAACACGGTTGCTCATTTTGGAAGTGCAATAAAAAGATCTTGAGCACTTTGCACATTAATTTCTATATCTACTATTTGAAAGAGTTATTAAGTATTTGTATTGCTCATTTTTTTAAAATCAAATCCGCTTGTAAATTCTAGTGAAAAAAAGAGAATGGGTTCTCCTGTTCTTAATATTTGAGTGGCACCTACGAAGGCTATTAACATCTAAAGTTAACTAGATGTCTTTTGAGATAAGAAAACCAAAATTAGTAGAATCTTCAAGTGTAGTTGGCTTGGAGGCAGCATGTAGGTTGAAGATTGTCAAACTGCCTAACAAAATGATTTATGATCTCTCTTTTCATATATCTTTATTCTATTAGTGCATTTGTAGTTGTTGCACATATTCACTTACACCCTTGGAGGCCTCAGACATTCAAGTTAGTTAGGGATTTTATGGTGTCTCAGAGACAACAATAATAAAATATGAGGAAAGATAAAGATTTTTGTAGATGTGTAGTACCCAACCCCTTTATTTATCTCTATCAAATAGACTTTTATGTGGTAATACAAATATAACTAAACATTTGAACCATCACTTATTTTTTATTCAATAAATTTTACGGTTACTAATTTTATTTAATAACATAAATTATAAGTGTTTATTGATTTTGCTATATCTAAGATCTCATATGAGAGTTTTTTTTTTTCTTGTGTGTGTTTGTGTGTTCGAGATTGAGGAGCAAATATGTTAATTACTATTAACTAATCTAAGCGAATAAAATCAAGTTAAACTTCGCAAGTAACCCTTTATATTATGCAATAAAATTTGATATTAATTCTACTAATACATGTTCAATTCTATTATAGGAGCTACAAGAGAATTGTTCTTGAAGTGAGTATGGTGTAGCTATTAGATTTATATAGTTAGCATACTCAAATTTATATCTACGTCCTTTTTCATATTATTATTAAGTTTTTATTTTTAAAAAGATAAATACAAAATTATGTTCTTTTTTATTTTAATTTTATAATTAAACCAAAGTAATAAATTTTGGTATATAATATCATTAATAATATAATTTTTTTAAGAAAAATAATTTTAAAAGTAATTTTTATATAAATAGATAAATGGTATATAAAATGAGTATATAATATTTTGGCTTTTCAAATAAATAACAAGTAAATTAATATATAAATATGCACTGAAATTACACAATAAAAAAATAATTTGCTTTCAAAGATTTATATGGCAAATTTTAGTGTTATCATATATGTATGTTTTAATACTACAAATATGTACATACCTCTAATTAAACGATTTTTGTTAAAATACGAATACAAATCAAATTTTTCTGCGTATTTATGGTATCCACACGATTGAGAATTTAATTAGAGTGCTAATTCTTATAATTTGAGTGCTTGATATTTTGTGTATTCTTCTCTTCTTAATAGTAAAGACGCAAAACAAAGTTTAAGTACACCTCTTAAAAAAAACGTAAATATCATAAATTTATTTATGAATATTTTAGATTTTTAATTTTGATTTAAACTATTTAGTTAGACTTTATTATAAAATCTAATTTATTTAGTAAAGTAAAAACTAATAAATTTAATCCAATTTTTACATAATGAGTTTAGTCAAAATTAATACCTAAATAGCTCAAAGAATACTAAATCCATTTAAAATTTTAATACACACACACATATTATTTTCAACTTTAATGTGCGATCCAATATATTTTTGTAACATTGGCAATAATACTAAAATTTAATTTTATTATTATAAGTAATGAGCGGTGACTAGTAACACACAATTACTACTGAAGTGATGAGAATGTTAATCCATTCCGCCTATCCAAACACGCGAGCAAAGCTTCGATGTAAAATTATTTTGAAACTAATAAATTATATTTTATTTTAAACATTTATTGTCAATCTTTTTTTTATAAAATATTTGATTTATGTATTAGATAACAAAATTTATACAAAAAGATATAAATCACAAGTTTATTACAAATAAAAAATTAACTACATTTATTTATGATATTACATATAATAGTATAAAATGCTAGCTGTTCTATGTCTATAGTCAATTATTTATCTTAATAATTGAAGAATAGACTTGTGATTAAAAAAAAATTAGTGTATATATTGTATGTTTAAAAAACAATTAAATGAATATCATTACTTTTTACTTCCGCAAATCTTAATAAATTTGATTTAACATAATTTTAAGTAAGTAATGAATTTGTATTCATATATTATATTTGTTGAGTTGTCACAGAATGTAATCTAAAATATGAACAAATTTTCAAGGAGTTAGATAATGAATTTTATGGATTGTCAAACATATATTTCTAAGATAAAATATATACATATAATAGATTTACAAACTGTTTGTGGTAGTTATTATTTAATTATGTGGCCATAGCTTATTTCATAAATTGTTTATTTGATGATAATATTCGTTTGTAAATTTATTTACAAATCTATAGTATTAAAAATTGATCACTAGAGTATTAAATGATGTGGGGTAATAAATGATTAAAAGGGCATTACATTTGATTTGAGCACATATAGCTTTAAATTACATTCATCCAATAGAAGATCAAATTAAACGGTGGCTATTGTCTTATGATTATCTATCTCAAATATGCTTTCAAAAATATATTTTTTATTTAGTAAACATGAGTTACTAAAGTGTAACATTTTAAATTTATCATCTCAATCTCATCATTACCATTGACAAGTGTTTCATCTATTTATAATTAGGATACTAATTTTTCTACAAAAAGGGCATTTAACAAATATAATATGGCCTTGTTGACTCTGAAGACCATCTTTTTGAGCATTGATTTAGTAAATATGCTATATTGAATCAAGCCTTTAGGGATTAATTTATATCACATGTGAATTTAGTAAACCTTGTACACTTTATTGTTCCAAAAATTATGCCAATAACTTGGGGGAATATCCATGTATACCTCCTTTTCGAGCTTCCCATGAAGAATACATTATATACATCAAATTGGTATAAAAGCCAATCGAACATGATTGCTATATATAATAAAATTATAAGAATATTCATATTTTATGATTGGAGCAAAAGTCTCTTCATAATAAATCTGATTGATTTCAGTATACATTTTGGCTAATAGCCTAATTTTGTGTATTTTTAAAGTTTCATTTTCTTTGTACATATTTGTAAAAATTCATTTACAAAATCCTTTCTTTTTTTTCCATCATAATTACATTATCCTTATATCTTATTCTTTTCCAACGCTTTTATTTCTCTATTTATGAATTTTTTCTAAGGTTCTAATTTTAGAGTTTTAGGAATTGATGAGGCAATTTTTCATGGTTCCAATTGAGAAACAAAAGCATAAATAAGAGCGAGAGATTGTATAAGGACACAAAGTGAGATTGTATAGTGCAAGATCTAATGCCCCTTTTAAAGTAACAAAAGCATCAAGATTAGTTTGGGAATCGTTTACAAATTGATCTAAGAAAGAATTTTTATTATTATGTGCATTACTTGTTTTGGCGCCAATGAATGGTATCTTTGCTTAAGTTATAGGTTATTTTCTTCTTGAATAAAAGTTGGGGCTTGACGTATAGTTTTAAGTAATTTTGTGTTTTGTGAGATCTTAGTCTTATAAGCATGAATTTTGCGTATCACTACAAGGAGAAAGAGTAGACATTTTAAGAACTTGGATTATGAACAAAATCGAGGATTAGATTAATGGAAATAGAGTAAACATTTCTCTAACCCTTTATTTTTTATAGGAGTATCCTAACATTAAAGATAGTTTCCCTTAAAGAAAGACAGAACTTTCACAAAGGTAATATCTATAAATTGATAAGTTTTTTCTATTTGAAAATGGTGCCATTTATATTCCATTTAAATTGAGCAATATCCCACAAACATACATTTAAAAGCTCTTAGATCAAGTTTTCTTTTAAAATGACCAATGGATACGAACATAAGACATACAACTAAAGACTTTAGGAAGTAAGGATCCAAAAAAAAAAGAGTACAAGGCTATAAATTTTCTAATAAGAGATAATGATTTAAGGATTCTAAGTTATTCAATTTATAAGGTAAAAAGTTGTGAGAATGGCTTTTCTTAAGAGTTTTTTGGACCTTTATTGAAATAGAAGTGAGTGTGCAACTTCTAATGAATGGCAATTTTTGCACTTAACTAAATTTTATAGTCGTTTGTTAATACAAGATGAATGCTAAAATATTATTTTATTTTTTATAATCCCATCAACTCAACATCAAAATACTATTTTTTTACTATTAGATCAGAAAATGTATATTTAATTTCAAATAAGTAGTTAAAATTTATTAAATATGAGAAATATAAATGAATCCTTAGACTTCGATTTTCAAAGATAAACCAAAGTTAGCTGAGTGTAATTATCAATGAATGAAACAAAGAAATCCAAAAATACTTTTAGTGTAGAAAGTCTAAACAAATGAATTTATTAGGCTAAATAGGTATGAAACATGTGAGCTTGTTATTGAAAGCAAAAGTGTTTCAAAAGAACATAAGACTTGCAATAAAAAATAATAGAACTAGAGGTGCCAAATGGTCTGGGCAGCAAAAAAAATTAAGCCCATATAGGCTCGCAAGTTAGGCTAGGCTTGGCATTTTAGAAAATAATCTGATACAACTCATAAACCCTAGCCCTTATGAAAAGTGTTAGAATTTTTTATGAGCTTTTAATATTTAATATAAAAATAAATATTTAATTAATAAATATAAATAGAGCTCGTATGCCAAAGTTTATAATAGGTCTTAATTTTCCAGCCTAGCCTAAACTCATGACGAGCCTAGAACAGGTCAAGCTTTACTATTTAAAGGTTAGGCCCATGCTTGTCTTATTACTTTACCACTTTTAAAATGAAATATAGTTCTTAAATATATATATATATATATATATATGAGAATAATTTAGTTAAGATTAGTAATAAAGGAGGCATCGGCCTATAATGTTATAGCCTAATTTACACCTCTTGTACATTAGGTGGTGTAACAACTTTAAGGGCTACCAAACTCGTATGTCCTCAAGTAGTACAACATATCTCTAAATCTAGTATTCATAGTAAGGTCCTAAATAATACAATTAGAAGGAGAAAGAAATTACAAACAATTGAGATCTTAAATCAATTTTCCTATAGATAACAAATCATATTATATATTCGATACATAGATAACTAAATTCAAGCATAATAAAGAGAATATTTGAATATTACTTTGCCCAACAAAGGATGAATACGATCCATTAATTACTTTTTACTTTTTAAGATATGGTAAATAATAAAAAAAAATTCTAAATTACTCAAAATGTGGTTAGAGTCATATGAATTTATGACCTAACCATAAATTTTTAAAGATAATAAATGTTGTACCTAATAAGCATTATAACAAGAACTTGTATTTGAAATTAAGTTGGATGTTTGAGTGAGGTTTCTTTTTAGATGTCAGGAGTGTAACATATTTTGTTACAACAATATCACATTCGTTAGTCTTTTTAGCAAGGTTTCTTTTTTCGTTCCTTTAATTAATGTTGAATTCTCAACCAGATGATTCTTAGATTTTTTCAACTTTCTTATACTCGAACAATTTTGAAAGCCTTATGAAGATAATAGAAGGATTCTTTCCCAATACCCATTCATGATTTTTATAGTAATCAGTAATATTTGATGTGTCTTGCCATATCTTAATAATATGAGAAATTTGAAAAGTAAAGGTAACCTTGATTAAGTATTGTTACTATCACTCAATAATGTATAATTATAGGAAAATAAAAGTATGTCATGTTAATCTTTGGTTGCGTATAGTGTAACAACCATGACATCACCATTGAGTTCAAAATCTCTCACATTTGTTAGAAGGACCATTTTTTAATTGTGTTTTTTGTTTCTCATACAAACATAAGAAACCCATAAGATAGATTTTTGTAGATTGAGGCTACTTATGAAATTTTCAACTTAATGGTAAAATTTTTATGAGTAAGATTGTCATTGCTAGAAGCAATTTGGGTATATAGAGAAGTGGCCTGCTTTAAGCTTTTAAACATATTTGAATAGCTACATCAAGTAACAAATGATAAAGAGTAATGAAAATAACAATATAAGCTAAGCAATATGTTTATTATTAGTAAATATGACTCCTTTTTGAAGAAAAATTATATGCTTATTTAAGAAAGTTTTCAAGTCTATCACTCAGTATTACTTTCCCTAAGGACTTAACTTATTCAAGAAACAATTATGAAAGAAGTTAATTTACTTACGAGGAGTTCAAATTAAATAATGAAGTAAGCTATAAGTTTTAGAAAGAAATAGGTTGTATTACATCCTATATACAAAAAACTAGAGAACCAATTTTAAAGCAACAGATACAAAAAGGTTACTCTAGGTTCGTTTCTCTTAAACACTCACAATGAGTGATTTAAGCACAATACAATTATCAATGTGTTATTGAGCTATTGATGTTTGTAATTTAAAATTTTTTTTAACTAAATATTGTGAATTTCCTCTCTTTCATGGACATAGAACAATTAAAGGTGATATATTTCATACTTTGATAATCTAAACATTTTATTTGGCATGTTTTAACGATGCCAATGTTTTATTTCACTTTTGCAATAACAACAACACTCTAAACTTGTATTTGCCCCTTACCTAAAAGGGCCAAGCAATAATTAAACTTATCAAATAACATATTTAATTGAGAAAATTTAAATTTTTATTAAAACTTCATAAATATAAAATCTAGTCAAATAGTCTCTAAACTAACAATAATAAGTCTCTAAAAAAAATTAATCCAATTAAATAAAAATAACAAATCAAATGTGTAGAAGTCTTAAATCCTACAGAATGAATTTAGCATAAACATAATCAAATCCATTAAGCTTATAAGCTTTTAATCATCCAAAGAATAATAGTAAACTATTATGAGTTGTTTAAGCTCAACAAGTATATTAGCTTTTCATATAATTAATATTGTTATAAATTTATGTACAATACATGTACATGGTATGATAGGATACAAAAATCATAATCATTCTTATAAACTTCTAAACATATAATCATTTAGAAACTTTTTATAAAATTTATAAGTACTCATTTAGTCACCATTTAGAAAGATTTCATTATTACTTTAACCTAGTATCTTATCGATTATCTATTGTATATGGGCTTATAATTTACAAACACAAATAGTGTTTATGCCTAAAGGTAATTTCTAATCTCTTACTATGATCACTAGTGAATCCTCCTACACTCACAAATATGTTGACATATGAATGTGAAGACTCATTGGACCTATAAGTACTAAAAGGACTCTCCCATGTTACACATAACATTTAACAACACTTATCACATATACTAAATCCAAGGAAAAAATGCTTATAAAGGCTCTTTATAAACATATAAATTTTTTACTAAGTAATAAAGTTCAATAGTCTAAAAAACATATATATTAGCTTTTATAGAACTTTGCTTACAAAAGCAAATTTTTCTTTTTTTTTTAAATAGCATGCTTATGTTCATGCTTAATGTTAAAGCGCATTACCTAGTAAACGAACACATCAACAAATAGTCATAAGCAACCAAATAATCATACATGCATGTATAAATAAATACTTGCATAGTATATTTACTTCTTGATGCTTCTAATAAAAGAACTTAATCATTTTAACATTAAAGTCAAGGATTAACATGATTAAGTTTCACTATATAAAATCAAAAAGCATATAATAACTTAATATTCCATAAACTTTTCAAATTTGAACCTAAGCTTATTAGGGATTTTTTTTCTATATCTTAAACAACTATCTTTTTGTCATGAAATTTTAATATAACCTTTTGGAATGAAAATTAAGATCATACAAAAAGATAGGCCATTGATTCCTCATTCATTTACTATTTATTACATCCTAAACTTAGTCATTTATCTTAATACTATTAGAAATTTCCTAAATACCTCACAATATCTAATTTTTGACAAACAAAATACCTTAAAATTTGGCAAATCATATGGATGCGTAGTTAGTAGAGCATTAAAAAATAAAAACTATGGATGTGTAGTTAGTAGAGAATTAAAAAATAAGAACTAAATTCATGCCAAAAAATTTTATAAACACTTTATTTTGAGGTTTATAGATTCTAGCAATTGAAATTCTCTGTTAAATACGATTTATTAGCCAAAAGAATTTTTTATCCAAAAATTCTAAAAAAATGGGTATATTTTAAATATCCTAAGGTCAAATTTAAAATCGTTTAGAATGGAATATTCAATATTTTGAAATAAAACAAAATGTATTATAACACTAGAGATGTCTAATATTATCAGGAAAAAAAAAGAAGGAAAAAAATAAGGTTTTGCAACAAAATCTAAAAATTTTTGTATTAAGTTATAGGATTTATAAATCAATACAAATCAACGAGTTGACAAAATTTATATGTCATTAACATCAAGTTATTTTTCTTTTTAAATCATAAAAATAATATGAAAATAACTTTAAAAAACAAAGGAAACAAGAGGAGAAAACATGACACTTTTTTCTTCTTTTTGGCATTCGCTTGCTTGCTATATAAAACAAATAAAGCAAGTGTACATAGCAAAAATCTATCTCTAGTTAAGTATCAATATTAATATTGTCTAATATAACTAAAAATGCTCTCATTTTCTTGATCATTTTGTTTTGCTTCAATGATTTTAGTGACTTCTTCCTTTCATGAATAATTTATAATATTTTTAGAATTATCAATATCTAATTTGCAAAATCTATAATAATTTGATTTCTCATGTTATAAATACAATATGTTTTACTATTATATGAATATCTATGAAAAACTCCTTTATCATTTTTAGAATTAAATTTATTTAGTGATTTTTTGTCATTCAAAATATAACACATGCTCTTAAAAATTTAAAAATAACTTAGGTTAGGCTTCTTACCTTTCTAAATTTCATATGGAGCCTTACTTATATTTGGATATAAGTACAATTAGTAAATTATATAGCATGCAACGTTTATCATTTCAGCCCACAATCACTTAGTCAATTTCCTTGTATTTAACATGACTCGAGCTATTTTTTACAAAATCTAATTTTTTCTTTCTATAACACCATTTAGTTTAAGAGTATTAGGAGTAGAAAATTTATGTAAAATTCTATATTTATCATAAAAATTAGAAAAATAGTATTTTCAAATTTCTTAGTATGATTGCTTCTTATTTTTACTATTTTTCTAATTTTGTGATTTTTCTCATTTACAAGTTTAACACACAAACTTTTAAACATATCAAATGTATTAAATTTCTCTTTAATAAAATTAATCTAATTATATCTAAAAGAATCATTTACATTTACACACACAAAGATATATATCTTACCTTCTAGCTCTCTATCTGAACCAAACCTATAACACATATATGAAGTAATTGAAGTACCTTTATTATAATAATATATTGCACCATTTTATGTTATGACTTAAATTGCTTCATGAGTGAATACGAACTATATATTTCACAATGCTTTTTATTAGGCATTGAGATTCCATGTACAACACTTGTATTCACAACTTTATCATATTCTTATAATCTAAATGTCCAAGTTTTTCATACCGTATTTCTATATTATCATAATTAATTTTGTGATATATGAGTAGATATGTCAAAATGTAAAATTATTAGATATTGTAATTCATTTAAAAATACAATTATTAAATTTACCAAGTACTTGACATTTTTATATATAAATTTTACACAAAAATTATCATCATAAATTTGACTAATATTTATTAAATTTGCTTTTAAGTTCTTATCATGAAACATATTTTTCAGTTTTAGGAATTCTTTTATATTAAGTATCTCTTTTTCAATGATTTTCCCTATGGCATCATTTTTAAATGTCACATGTCTATTGAAGCACCATTTATAAATCCACCAAACTTTTATGATTACCTGTCATATGCTTAAAATATCCACTGTCAAAATACCAATATTAGTATTACAAGTTTTTACAAAGTTATTAGCAATTAAGTATCAAATTTCTGATTTTTTTATCCACATTTTTCTAGGTTTATGAGTAGTCTTAAATTTTGATATTAAGTTCTTCTTTAAAAATTTTAGAAACTTAAAGTCATTTGGTCAAGTATGATTTTTTAAGTTGTAGTAATGATAGATAAATATAAATTTTTGATTTTACCTTTGAATCCATGGTATTATGGCTAAAAATCTTATTCTTACTCGTAGTGAAAAGTATGAATTCAACAATTAAAGCTTTGACAAATATTATTTTAGAGTATGATAACTTTTTACCAATATACCTAAGTCCTTGATGATCATTAAAACTTTTTCAACGTTCAAGCTATGATCAAGTTTAGTCATACCTAAATTTAGTATTTTCAAGAATTTTTTAATGTAGTCAAATTCATATTTTATTTCATTTATCCTTTTATCCTTTTTAGTAATGATAATTTTCATTGAGCTCACCATTCTTTTTGCTTCAGATTGTTATTTTAGAAGGTTACTTACTTGCTTCTTGAAAGACTTATCACATTTACAAACATCTATTTATTTGTCGAGTGTCAATTTATAAAAGGCTTGTATAATATCCATATCTAACTCACTTTTCTCATCACTTTCATTATAATCAAGTTTGTTAAGATCAATTTTTAAGTCACTTATTTTTTTGAGTTGTTATAGTAATTGACATCTGTTTCTATTGCAAAAGAACTAAATACTTGCACATTTTTCATTTTTTCAGAACATGAGTAAATATTAAATGCAATATAATTACTTACATTTTTTGAGTTTTCATCCTCTAATTCATCATCATTCTGAATAATATTCATGTCTTTAAATTTCTTCTTGAATGTGTTAGTATATTGAGCTTTTATGTGACTAAAGCCTTCAAATTTTTTGTATTGAGTACTTTACCTTTTATTATTTTTAGAAAAATCCTTGGACACTTACCTTTTGGAAGATATCTAAATATTTATTTCTTTTTCAATCTCATTTTTCTCAAAATTTTATTGAAATTTTTGGTAAGAAGTGATATAACTTTTGAATCTTCAATATTTGTCTTTTCTTCATGTTTAAAATTCTTTGTTTTAACTTGAAACACTAAGCCTTTCTCTTCTTTTTACTGTTTCGGATTCATTTCAAAAGTTCTCGAGGATTCCATCAATTCCTCAACCTTTATTGAATTAATATTCTTACTTTTTTCAATTATCAGGACCTTTGCTTGAAACCTGTCCAGAAGTGAATGCAATATTTTTTTCACAAGCTTAGTTTTTGATTGTCCTTCACTTAAAGTATAAGATTAATTAGCAATATCATTTAATTCAGAATTAAAAAAGCAAGTCATCATCTTTCATTATTAGATTTTTTTAATCTAGGAGGAAGTATTTAAAGTTTAGAATATTTTACCACAATTTTCTCATGGATAACTTGAAGAATTTCTAAACTTTTTTTGCTAATGCACAAGTTGAAATCAACTTAAATTGATTTAAATCTATTGCATTGAAGATCTCATTTTTCACTTTTAAATTAAAATTTGCTAAGTTGTCTTTCACGTTTGTTTAGATGTCCTATGGCTTAAGCAACTTATTATTATCTTTGTAAATTACAGTACGATAGTTCCAACCATGAGCTACTATGCACTAACCTTTCTTATTTATGGATTTAATGAATGCCCTCATCCTTGATTTCTAATATGAATAGTTTTTAATGTTAAGCAATGTTGGTTGTGATATAGAACATTCTTCTCTTTAAACATCCATATCTACAAGAAAATAAATCAAAACATTAAAAATCTTACTAAATAAATTAGTGACTTATTCTTATACTAATTTATAAATTTATTTAGATAATTTTTATCAACTTTTATTAATTTTAATCACTTAATTAAGTCAAATAAAATATAGATTAAATAGAGTAGACAAGTAATTTTTAATGAGGTTCGAATTTTTTGATTTTACATCCATAAGGCTATGCCAATAGAAAATAATCCACTAAGAAACTTAAACAAAAACTAATAAACTTAAATAAAATAAAATTTCTTTTCTTATATTTATTATCGTAGTCTTATATCATTTTAGATAAACTTGTTAAGTGAGGCCTTGTCTTAATGCGTTAAAATCCCTTCAACTTAACTTAGCAAGATTATTTTGCTAGATGTTCTTAAACTCCATTCAATAATGACAAGTCTTCTCTAAAAAAAAATAATAAGAAAATGTCTTGACCATGATTTAAGTTTATGGAATTAAATATTACAAATTCATAATATCCATTAAATTATTTTTTTGGTTCAAAATCATAAGAGCAATCAAAAAACAACTTGAAAAATAAAGGAAATAAGAGGAGAAAACACAACATTCTTTTCTTCTTTTTGGCATTTACTTGCTTGCTGCATAAAACAAATAAAGCACATATATATAGTAAAAACCTAATCCTAGTTATGTGTGATTTTATTTCGAAAAATACAAAAGAATGTAACTTCCTAATTAATAAAAAGTCTTTCTTAAATAGGATTTTATTTTCCCAACTCTTATTCTTTTCTTTTATGTGCAAAATACATCACATAACAAATTTTTATTTAAGCATAAATATTAATATTACCTAATATAACTAAAAATTCTTTTTTTGTGAAAATTATAAAAAGACAAATGTACAGTATTGCGTTTAATTAATAGTAACTAGCAAAACATATTGTAATAAGATAATTAACAAAAATAATTTTACAAAAGATGTTAATATTGCAAACCTTAACACTATAAAATAATCATATAACCAAAATCAACTTAATTAGAAAAAAGAATATGCAGGTTTGAATCTAATTTGTTTTTTACAAATAATTGAATCTAATTAAAGTAAGATCAATTTCTACTTCACAAACTCAAATTAATATAACTTTAAAGCTAAACCCTTAGTTAATCAATTTGGCTTAATTCAAACATGCTTTTAAAGTCCAATTTTAACCTATGTATGAAATACTAAAATTTTTCAATATATTTACCAAATTGCAAAAAACAATTAACAACATTTAAGCCTCACAAAGTTACAATATCAAACTAGAAATAGATAAATAAATTGCAAAATTTAAAGTTTCAAGTTTCAATACCAAAATACAAAATAATCAAAATTATCCTAATTTCATTTTTGATTTTTGATTTAAGTTTAATTAATGCTTGATTTCGATTTAGTTTGGTTTAAAACCAATAATCAAATTGAACTAATTAATTTTCAAGTATATAACCAAAGAAAACAAAAGAATGCAAAAATATCTAACTAATTGAAACTAGTTAGTTTGGTTCAATTCAGTTGTGTTTTTTCCATCCTTTACCAAAACACAATGGAATAAGGAAAATTTTGGTAATTACCTTTAATCTTCCATTTCTCTACAACAATCTCTTATGCCTTCTTTGCTGCAAAATGTGTTTCTTAAAAAGCCAAAAAAAAAAACCTTAGAACTAGTATAGATATTTATATTTAAGATTTTTATGTTGTTTAAGATTATCTCCAATTTTTAAACTAAGTCTAATTATAAGAATTTATGTTCAAAATTCTTATTAGGCCCATCAAAAGTGCATCATATGGAATATAATGTAAATAAATAAATAACACTTATTAAATTGTATGAAAGGAAATCATTTATTAAATATATGTGTTACATCAACTTTATAGTATAACAAATATCATTCCTTGTATGAATTATAGTATATATGAGAATGACCATGAAATAATAAATGTTTGTCATTTTTTCTCATTCTTATGGATGCCTTGGGGCATATATCAAAACTAAAAGTTTGTTCCTTTAAAATAAAAATATACATAACCTTCCAATTAATCATATTATGACTCTTTTGATAATGTTAAAAAAATTTTGAATGACCTTTTTGAATTTAACTCCTAAAATATAGATCGTTTCATCCATATCTCTCACTTAAAGTTTTGAGAATAACAATTTTTATGGTTTTAAAAAGCATTTTACTATTTTCAGCAAACACAATACCATTCATGTATAGAAAGAAATTATAAAATTATCTATAAACCTCCTAATGTAAACACAATAATCCTTTTCAAATCATTAATGAATCTTAAAATACAATTGTTTAGAATATTATCAAATAACTTTTCTAAAATTTATGGTTATTTCAATTTTTATCAAGTTTTATAAAAGTACATATTTACTTTCTCTCTATATTATTTTGATCGTAAGTTAATTAACTAAAAGACTAATATATATATATGATTTGTTTAATTTTATATTTAAAACCCTAATTTATTCATTCTTAATAAATTTTCTACTAATTTATATTCGGCCATAAATATTAGAATGGATTAGTTGTGATGAAATTTTGGCTTTAATATCTTTGCTAAATTTTTTTTAGTTGCTTTTCTAGTTAGATAGTTTTTCACACATAAACGTTTGAGTTAAGTGACCCCAATAGGTTTCTCTAGCTAATATATTCTTCCTCTGGCCTAATATAGCATAATTTGGCATGTTAAACATGAGATTTTATCATATAATTTTTTTAAGATTTGTGGTCATCTTAATTTATAGTAAACTTTATGAAAATACACACTTACATTCTTTTTACATTACTATAATTATAATTTGATTAGCTAAAGATAAATATGATATACTTGGACTTAGAAGCCGACACATGATAACTGCTACACATCCTCGAGATACATCCCATTAGCATGGAATATCCTCCGAGAGCCAGCTAGGCTTTGAAGAATCATGCACATTATACAAATAATTAAACACATACATATTATTACACTTAAAAACTACTTATAGCATATGTATTTATAAAAGTGTTGATGAAAAAAATAAATAAAATATTTAAATTTTAAATAATGCCAAGGTATATATTATAAAATATTAAAATATTGTGTGAAAATATTTTGTTAATAGACCACAAGGAACATAAGATGAGTTAAGGAGCCTATACTAGAGGAAATACAATGCAACTTTGTCTACCCTTACAACGATATAGTAATTATAAGACTTAACTTGAAAGGAAAAAAGTGAGAAGAGTGAGTACAAAATATATTCAGTGAATGAATTACGAGCAATATACAACTCAAAAGGTTTGGACATATCAGGATGTTAAAATAATTTATAAACTATGCTAATTTTCTTGGCAATCTCACATTGTTCTCAAAATTAGTTAAACAACTAAAAATTTATTATAAAATGGTTCTTTTATAAAAGATTGGACTTACTTTTTTTTTTCAAGTTGTCATTCTAGTTAGGTAGACACTTAAGACTATTAGTAAATTTATTAGATAAAAAATCATGCAATTGTTAAATTATATAAA
Source organism: Swietenia macrophylla (assembly GCA_032401905.1). Classification (NCBI taxonomy): domain Eukaryota; kingdom Viridiplantae; phylum Streptophyta; class Magnoliopsida; order Sapindales; family Meliaceae; genus Swietenia; species Swietenia macrophylla. Next base: position 2,977,635 of record CP135570.1, on the reverse strand, counting down.
ATTTATTTAAAAAATTTTATCTACATTTTAATTTTTAGACTTAATTTACAAAAAACTAAATCATAGCCCAAATAATTAATTTTGACCTGAGTAATCACATGGTGATAGTCGTGACTATCTTCACAATTACCTTTCAATTGGTGGGCTCCACAATTATATTTTCCCTTATACCAGCCCCATCTAATACCCAATCACCTACACGACCTCTAGAATAGGTTTGTTCGTATGTTACTTCTTGTAGCACTATAGTAATACGAATACCAATATTGGCCTGCTAGTCCCATCACCCATATCATAAATTATAGTCATAAATATGCAAAATAATATAAACATATAATCCACAGGCCTAACTTGATGTCAATTTACTTATATATACTAATCTAGTATTTCAATAATTAAAAAATAGTTTAAAGCAATTTATAAAAATAAAAGTATGTGATTCAAAATAATTTTCAAATAAATCAAATATTACACACATTTCACTCATAGTTTAAAGGAGGGTGTACACTCACTTATTAGTTCTCGTGTTAACTTGGGTTTCTTCTTAAAGTATTTGAGCCTAACTAATATGATACGTATTTTTATTAGAAACCAAACCCTAATAAAATACCACCTATAAAATACTCATCTATCCCTAATATAACATATATATACATGATAAACATAAATACCTATAGACTAAGGCTCAAATCAATATAGAATAATCTATAACAACTAGTAAGGTTTCTAGTCAAAATTAATCTTTAAAGATAATTTGGTAATTTAAAAAATAATTAGGTTAAAATTTTAAAAAGTATTTTATTTAGAAAATAAACTAGACTCTTTAAACTTTCTAATAATTTTTAAATCATTCAATTTGGATGTCATTCAGATATTCAAAAGTGGCTTACAAAACTGAGAGATAGATTGCTCAACACCATAGCTATAAGTTTCTAGCACAATGGCACACTACAATAAATGTGCTACAGTATGTATACTACAATTCTTGCTACAATAAAATCTAGGTTTCAAAAACAGAAGCTTCGATGCCATAATGTCGAATCCCAAAGCTACACCACCGTTTCAAAGATTTGTATAGCAAAAAAAAAAAAAAAAAGAGAGAGAGATAAGTATTTTTAACGTAGTAATTAAACTCCAAATTAATTATATAAGCATTTGTTAGAAACTATATATATATATATATACACTTAGTCTTTGAAATAATATCTGTTACAATAATATTTTATTAAATAAAGAGAGAAAATGATACAAAAGTGAACCATAAAATTTAGAAGTATTGCTTTATATTTAGTCATTAAGAGTTAAAAAATTTAACATTTGATATCTATTAGTATATATGTGTCTATGTGAAACAAAATTTACAGTTATAAAAAATTAAAAAAAAAAAAAGAAACATCTTTGTTTTTGTAAAAACATTATTTATTTATTTTAAGGTATTTTGTTTCTTAAAGAAAAAAAAAGAAACACCTTTGTTTTATAAAAATATTATTTAGTTTACTTTAAGTTATTTTGTTTCTTGAGAAAAAAAGAAACACCTTTGTTTTTATAAAAATATTATTTATTTTACTTTAAATTATTTTATTTATTAAAAAAAAGAAAAAAATTCTTTTCTAATTTTTAATGTTACATAGCTAACGTGGTATTTGGTATTACTTCTTAAATAGTATTTTTGAATTTCTTTAAAGAAAAATAATGTTATTTTTTAAATTTGAATATATTAAGTATGTATATGTGTATATGTACGTATAAAATAATTAAATTATATTTTTTAATTACAATAATTTTAAATGATTAAATTTCTACTTAAAATTCTTTTTTTAATGTATAAACTATGTATTAAATTAAGTAATTTTAGAGATAAAATAATACTAGTGTAGTTAAAAATATAAAAAATTTACTAAAAATTTGTAAGTATTTACATAGATTAGATAAATATTAAATATTTAATTGTCAATGTCCTGTTCTTTCAGAAAAAGGATTCCACTCAGGATCTATGTGTTGGTTTCGCATGAATGTCAGATCAACTACTAAACTTTATGTTAGTATATGACTTAATTCAATAGACTAATCTTCTGCATTTTTTTATTTTTATTTTTATTTTTTAAAAAAATTACCATAAAAAAGTAACTTAACAAAAATCTTAAGCAATGAAAATTTTGTTTGTTTAACTAGGCTACATGCATGATGAGTTTTATTAATTTTAATAAGTTATGAGATAAATTTGTCTATCTCTTACGAATTAAGCATTTTAATGAAATTTGATTTTATAAAATGATAAATAAATAAAAATAAAAGAGTTTTATCATATATAAATTTTAAGAGGTATATATGATAAAATTTCGAAATAAATAATGAATTATATTGCTCATCCTGATCACATACAGGCCGAAGCAAACGCTCCAAGAAAGATGTCTGAATCTTTGTCCAATGGACCAAACCCACTTCATTTTGTGATAGGACGTACTTAGCGAATTAAAGCCCTCCAATCCTACGAGAGGAGGAAATAAGAACTTTTATGTAGTGACAAGCTTGCTATGGGCCATAATTATAGAGGCCGCTCGATGGGCCTTAGGCCCAGTAAGATTACCTTGCCCCGAGGGAATTCAATTAGTGTTAGTAATAAGAGAAATTAATACTACTGGAGCAGCTCCTTCCTTGGGAAGAATTCTAACGAGCAAAGGAGAGAGGGAAAGAGAAACTTCAACTGCGGTACCGAGTACTGTCTTTGAACTAAAACTGAGGAAATATCTTTTTTAATTAATTATTAACAATTTTTCAGACTTCGAAACTGACTTAGCGGACACCCTTTCGCCAGCATTTGTTTTAGGGAGGGTATACCAACCGAGGAGACTTTCTGGAGGATAACATACAAATCAAGTATAACTCATCTTAAGACCAAAAATTAAAAAATAAAATAAAAAGGGAAAAAGAAAAATTGCGTGTTGACACTTGGACCAAAAATCAAGTGTCAATAAAATTTTATTCTGTTTGAGTTTTCATAAAGCGAAAAGAGAGAAAGAAGCAGCAGAAAAAAGAGAGAGAGAGAGAGAGAAAAAAGAAAAAGAAAAAGAAAGAAAAGATGAGGGAAAAGAGAGAGAATTTGATTCTGCAAAGAAAGGGGGCTTAGTTTTAGCAAAGAGAAAATGAGCTACATTCGTGGGTTTTTTAGCTGAAGTTCATCAATTGTCTTTTTCAGTCCCTTGAATACGATGCCCCAAACTGTACATAGGCTACGCTTTTCATTGGGGGAATAATAATGCTTCAAAACTATGCTTGACACGTGCTTGTAATATTTGATTAAAGTGAATTATTTTGGTATCTCACATATTTGTTTCATGCCTAGTTTTTATTAAATTCCTTGAAAACACGACAATATTATATTAGAACCTTCTTGTGTTATGACCTTGATTTTTATTACCAATATGAACTTTATCAAGGATACTTTGTTTAAATAATATTTTCTTTGATGAATGAGTTTCGACACTGAAATTTATTTATATGTTAAAAACTCATTTTTAAACTATTTATTGGACATTAGGCCACCCCTAATTTTCAGTTTTTGGTGATGATGGCTAGGATTAAGGTGGTGTAGAGATGGATTTTACATCCATTTTAATAGCTTTTTGTGTATACTTTTCCGTAGGTGATATAGTTATGAAAGGATAATGCACATACGTTTTCGGCACTTGATCTATATTTGTTAGATTTTAATAAGATTTTTGTTAAAAAGTTTAGTGGTAAGCTTACGGTGGAATAGTCTTTGCCAATATTTGTTATATTAATGGGTATATGGAAGTTTCTATTTAAGGGAGTCGAATGCCACTAAATTGTTGAATGGTTGCTTGTAGAAATTTGTTGAAATGGGTTATATTTCAATGTGTTCGGTAGATTTTACTTGTAGGTTAAACTTTTTTGGGGTTACGTTTACATTATGGAGAAAACCATGCTAAACTTTTTTAGCAGTATGACATAATTTTATTGATTATCATCTTCTAATCATTTCTATTTCCTTGTATTTTTACGTGCTTGAATTTTGGGCATGGTCGCTGGGCAGAGAGTCTAGGCTACGGATTATAAAGATAGTTACAAGGAAGTCAAAGTGGTGAGATTATAAGGGAGAGTTCGTACATCATGCTGCTCGAGATGATAAAATTTATGAACTTATTTTTTAGCCTTTTGAATAAGATTTTCATTCAACTTTTAATTGGTGTGACTTAAATTTATCTTGACTTTCAGCATGTTTGATGATAGAGAAACAGAGAAGTTGCACCATTTTTTTCACTCAAAGAAGGGACGAGCTTGGCGAATTTCATCAAACTACGTGGGAATTTGTTGTGAGTGCACTTTGGGGTATTGCCAGTAACTGTCCTGGGCTCATAATAGTGGTTATGATCCTAGGGGTATTTCAGTATTGGTTGAATTCAAGAAACTTAATCCTCTGACCTATTTAATGAAAAGGTTAATCCACGTGATTATTGGGGTGTGGGTAGAGAAACTTGGTGGAATCCATGAGTAAATACTTTCCCTAGGTAATTCATGATACAATGTTAAATGAGTTGGTTTACCTAGTTCAAAGTAATATGTCAACATCTTAAAAGAAGCAAAGTCTGAGGCAGTAAGTCGCTTTGATACTTCTATAGTTCCAAAGATAAAGACAAATTCAACAATTTCTGAACGAGTTGAAGCCAACACTTCGTCAAGCACTGATAATGTTGAATCTCCAAAAATATTATGAGTTAGTTAAACGAGTTTTAATGATTGAGCAACAAGAAAATGAGACGAAAAAGGTAGTAGAGACTGAAAAGAGGATTTCTGATAGAAAAGGATAAAAGGGCCTCAACAATCACAAGGGCAATGTTGGCCTAAGATTTTTGGACAGAGCTTATAGAATCACCTAAAACGTGGATACCAAACCGTAGTATCGTAGAAGGTATATTCTTTTTATTCAATACATGCTTAGAATATTGTTTTATTACAGTGCTACGAATACTTGTATTTCTTATGATCTTATGTCGTCCTGGGCATAGAAGCCGAACCTTTAAAAACCTGAATTTCTTGTTGAAATACCAATTGAGTATGAGCTTTGATAGGACAAATCAGGATTGTGAGATTGATGTGGTTGCAAAATATTCTTACTCTTTGAATTAGTAGTGATAAGTATGGTGTACTATAGGTTGGTCATTATCTTTCAAGTGCCAACATAATTTACCAGAAAAAAAAAAAAAAAAAAAGAGTTACTGTTAAGAGAGCTACCATTATTTTCCCTGGTGGCAATAGGTTTCATATTTTTAGATAGAGATAGTAGCCATCCGTTTAAATTTTTTTAAAAAAAACTGAAATTTTTGATTTGATTTTTGACTTGAGGGGGTCCAAGTAAATCAAAATTAATAAAATTTTAAGATTTTATCTCTATAAACATGCGTCAACCATTTATAAGTAATTATATTTATTTAAAAATATTTATTGTTAGCATTTAAATAAATAATTTACCCTTTTTTTTTTCTTAATTTGAATCAAAAGCAAACAATTGAATGGAACCAGTCTTTAATTCTATACTACACCAGGGTTCGATACGGTTATATTTTTTAAAATTAAATTGAATTAAAATTTTTTCATTTATAAAATTTAATATCGATGTCAATTTTGTAGTGCTAATTAGCATTATATAAGTTCAAACTTAAAATATAAGTATTTATGCAAATATATGACTATTAATTTTATGTAAATGCTTATCAAATTTAATTGAAAGTAATAGTGATTTTTTTTTTATATATAATTAGTATATCATTACATACAAATTAAAATAATATTTAAAGTACATTACAGGAAACATTAAATATTTTAATAGTTTTTTTTAAAAAATGCTAAAGAAAATTTGTCAAAAAAAAATACAGGTACTTGTATATTTTAACACTCTTAAATAAACTTCAGACTTGTATATAAATTACATATTTTAATATAATAAAAAAACTTAATATCATTCACTCTACTACTCTTTTTCACATTTAAAGTTACCCATTTTGTCCAAAATAAGGTCCGAAAGAACGACAACCTCTAGTATGTTGATTGATTAAGGCATTGAAATGGTTCACCGGGAAAGCCTGTGAAATCCTCCTATAATCAATCCTACTTTTTGTTGTTGTTGTAATTTATGGGGTGGTCAAAATCTCTTTTGCTGGGAAATCTCTTTGTTGCCTTATGAAAACGCAGCGTATCTTCTCCTTTTATTTATTTATTTATTTTTTCCTCGGTTGAGAACACTTATTTGTTCTTTGTAATGTTTATTTCATAAGTTTCCCTTTACATCCGAAAACATCATCACCTCCTATTGGATTTTGGTCTGCGCTGTTGCAAATTCGCCAACCCAATGCAACTACTACTAGTGGCCAACAACCAATAATATGTACGTATGCATGAATGTATGACCTGTACATAATATTCCACCACTTTCTTCTCTTTTTCGATTTGTTTGCTGTAAAGTTGCTTTGATTTATTTAATAATTAATTATTCCTCATATAATTGGTTTGAGACAAAGGGAATATATATATATCCAGAGCTCTCAGATTGTGTTTGTACTAACTTTAAAGGTTTACTGCCACTTTCGTGTACAAAAATAATAACAAATTATTCTCTCTCGTAGGACCATCATGGAATTAATTATATTAATACACGCGACATCATTATATAAATTTTTTGTACAAATTAAAGTATTAATTAATTAAATAAAATTATATGGTCAAGTCCTCAATTATGTTATGACGTTATGTATATGATAATGTTAAAAAATGTTTGTATTTATTATATTTAATTTTAAAAATACAATAATTAAAATATATATTTTAATTATTTAATAAAATACTCGTTTATATAAATATAGTAATTGATTATTTTATTATAAAATAAAATAATCAATTAAAATTATAATACATTAATTTCAAATATACTCTTTTAACATCACACTCTAGAAGGAAGGAGGTAATAAGGTAGATTATTCAGTATATTACAACATTTCAATTGTCGTGGAAGACACACATGAAATCATCGCTAATTCAACCAATAATAATATGGGAGATAGTATTATTTTAACATCAACTTACTTTATAACAAGTTGTTGTCTTTTTTTTTTTTTTTTTTTTTTTTTGGGTCTTGAGAAAATATATGTTTGCCCAATGAGGATAAAGTTTGTCCCCTTTGGTCCTTTTCATGCAATAAGACCGTAGTCCACTTAATTATTTAATTAATCTATAAAATTTAGATGCGTTTTGTTTATTTAATCAATTACTTAATTAATTATCATAAATTCCATTCCATACCTAACCAACTTATTGCTGTCATCTCTCCGCTTTCCAAAATATGTTAGGATTACAAACTTTTCAGACATACAGTATCAAGACACTTATAGTTATTCTTGACGTAAGATTTATTTATTTTGAGTTTTTTTTTTCTTGCTCTCATCTTAAGTTAAGTTTTTAATTATCAAATTTCCTATTAAAAAATTTCAAAAAAAACAAGAGAAAAATGAAAGAAAAATTTTAAACTAAAATTCTTTTTAAATTTTAAACTAATATTTTTGAGAGTTAAAAATATTTTTGCCTTTTTAAGGAAAAAATTCAAATTTTAAAATTTTAAAATTAAATTATTTAAAATACTTTATTTTTATCTTTAAAAATTTGTTCCACTTTTCTCGTATCGTAATTTGAAATAATAGTTAAAAAAAAATACTTTTACCTCAAGATAGTCATATAAATATCCTATATAGATATACACCACCAATATGAGAGTGAACATTATCTCAATAACAACAATAATAATTTTACAACTCTATTCATATAACATATTTTGATAATATTACATTGTTATCAGATATTGAATATAATTATTATTATTATTATTACTCCCATAAAATATAAGATATTATTATCACCAATAGATATATTTATATAGGAGTTTGTTAAAAAATATTATACAAAAAATAATCTTGATAGGAAATTACTTACTAGTCTATGCTAGATATCATAAATTTTCTAATAATTTTTATTTTATTTTATTTTTTTTAAAAAAAAAAAAAGAAAGAAAGAAAACAAAACAAAACAAAAGGAACAAGAAGTAAAGGACCTAAAATTCTATAAATGATGGTTAGGTGAAAATTGGAGGTGCGAAGCATTTTCAATAAAATATTAAAAATGCAAATCATTGAAGGAATGAAGCATATAACAATTCAGAGTCCAATTGACAATGGAGTCTCTAGACCCTCAATTATTTTTGTACTATAACTAACAAAAATCATCAAAAATTCTTATTAATAACCATAAAAAAGAAGAAGAAGAAGAAGAAGAAGAGACATTGAAAAGATTTAATCAGTTAATAATAATTAATTCGTGGAATCTATTTTTCTTTAATTATTTAGTTAAAAAAATAAAGCATCGAATTATTTGCGTGGAACTTTTGTTATCAACATTCATACATTGGAATAAGCATCGACTAAATTTGTAATATCATCAGCAAGCAATTACAAGTATCCAAATCTTTTTTTTTTTAATTATCACTATTATCTTTAATAATAATAATAATAATGTATGAACAGTACTTGACATTTGATTATAGTTTACTTTAATGTCTAGATTATTATTGATCAAGTATAGTGTGATGTGGTGTCGATAATAATTTTAATTGGGTAAAAGAGGTGTTATTTTGAAGTTTAGACAAGTGAAATAAATTTTATTGCCTTCAGCCATACAGTACGTGGAATTTTTGCCAAATTCTGCCGTTAAGGCTTAAAATTGCATTAAATTTCATTCCAGAATAAAATCTAGAAATTTTGCTACTTTAGAAGTTGATATATTTTTGGATATTTGTGTCTTTTAATGAGTTTTAGATTAAAAAAAGTGATAAACACTAAACTTTGTCATTCATTTTGATTGACAATAATGGTTTTTTTTTTGTTTGAAATGAATTATAAACTAAAATAAAAATATTTAAACTATAAAATAGAATCGTATTATTGCGATTTCGTATTAAACTCATTCATTGCAATGAATTTAATATATATTGCTTTGAATACATTTGTTTTTCATGTGTGTGCAAGCGTATGTATACTGTGTGTGTGCACGCGCATAGGTATCACAATTCACAACACTCCCCCTTAAATTACACCTATTTATATTAAACATACATAATTCTATCGCATTAAAAACCTTACCAATAAAAACTGGTGGAATAAAACTTGGTTGAAAGAAGAAAAAGTACAATGCATATTTATCCATTTTTTTTTGGGTAATAGATTATACTCTCCCTAATAAGATTCTCTCTTACAAGATAACAAATCTCAATTTATCAATTTGTAAAGTCGACGCATACCAATACTATATACTAATTTCTCAAAAATTGATGAAGGTAAAATTTTAGTAAAAAGATTAGTAATATTGTCCGGGCAATTTATTTACCTAACATTAATCTCTTGACCCTATTAGAGCTCATAAGTGTAGAAAAACTTAAATGATATATGTTTAGTTCAATTTTCTTTAATATATAGTTCTCTGACTTTAATATCTATAACAATTATCTTCATATATTATTGTAAGAATATCTATAACAAAAGATAAATTGTATATATTTTGAATATGATGAATAACGGATCGCAACTATATGTATTCCCTACTTGCTTTATGTAGTGCAAGAATCTCAAAATAATTAGAAGAGGTAGTAACAAAAGTTTGCTTTGTGAATTGCCATGAAATTGCTACATTATTGTAAGTGAAAACTTATCCTATCTATGAATGAGCTTTGTGAGAATCAAAAGATAGCTAATATCTATATAACTAATTTGTCTTGAATTTTGCTTTGGTTTGTTGGAATAAAATAATTATAAATCTATTGTTCTATAAAGATAACAAAAAATATGTTTAATAATGTTGATGAGTAGATACATAACTAAATTTGACTAATAAATTTATAGAAAAAGTTATATCTAACCTTATATATTGTGTTAGGTATAATAAAATTTTAGTTGCATTGTGATATGATATTTTTGAATCAAATATCTCTTCATCATCGTTTTTTAAACAAAATGGATTATTTTTAAAATCAAGAGAGCAAACAACTATAGGTTAAGTTAACATAGATAAATTTTTAACGAATAAGCTTTATCTATTAAAAATATTTTAAAATCTTTTTAACATAGATAAATTAGTGGATGAATATTTTATTAGATCTATATTCGATCTGTAGGTTAAGTTAATAATTGGGTTTTTTCATATCTTTCATTTCAAACTCTTTTTTCAAATATTTTGTAATTTTTAAAACCTTTTTTCAAGAGTTATAATTATATTTATATTATTGACATATACTACCACGACAACATATTCAGATTCAAATTTCTTTATGAATATACATGGGTATATTAAATAATTCATGTATTATTCTTTTATTAAATATCCATTCAACTGATTTTACGACACACATCTAAATTGTTTTAGTCCGTACAAAGATTATTATAACTTGATTGAGAACAGTCAAGTATGTGGACAATGATTTGTGTTTTATATCTTGTGATCTCAGGGTTTTCATTATGTTTTCTTACAAATACCCATTTGTATCCAACATGTCTGATATCTTTAAGTATGTGGACTATAGATTTTAATGCTTTAGATTTGGCAAAAGAAATTAATTATGCTTGAATTGTTTTTTTTTCATTGAGGCAAATCATACCTCTTTCTATATTTATTAACAGTTTGTAAATAATAATTATCTTTCATAATTTTAGAACTATTGTAAAGGAAAATATATTATTGATAATTATTTCATTATGATCTCATATTTCTCCTATATATGTATAATTTATAGACTTTTCTTCATTTTTGAATTCTAATACCATTACAGAGGCAACTATATCTTTAGGAACATATGTTATTTTAAAAACAAATGTTACTTTAGGGATTTATGTTGTTTCAGGGGTAATTAATTTTTCTAAAGTTATTGGTTTTAAAAATGTAAGTATATTTATTGTTCAAGCATTATTTTTAATAACATCTTAATTTTTCAATTTCTTTTTCATAAAATTCTATTTTTTAACCCTATTGGACTACCGTACTTTTGGTATGTAATAGACGATTTATTTGCCCTAAGATTGTAGCTTTTATGATTTATGCACATCCTTGTAAGGAGACCGCATCCTTTCCTTTCAAGTCAAAAAAGTAATTAAGATACAAATAAAAAAAAAACACACGAAGAGTTTAAAAGAAGCCAAGATTAAGAAAAGTGTATTCATCTTCTAATTTATGGCTTTTTCTTTATTTTATTTATTTTTACCATATTTAGTAACTAAACTTTCTTTGATAGAGTTAGGGATAAAACCTTAATTAGATCTTTGATCATTTTATTTTAATTTCAAAAATTTATAGATTTGATTATAGTAATTTTTCTTTCTATTGTGCTTAAAAATTTTATGTTTAAATAATTTGAGACTATGGCCTTTATAATTTATGCTTGTGATATATTGATGCAAGATTTTAAAGACCACTTTAGTTCCTTGTTTTGATGATTTCAATATGAATGAATTGTGATAATAGGATAATCATATTAATTTGATTGTTATTACATGACCTTCTTATTTTTATAGTGGTTAATTTATTTTAGGTAAGTTAATAATAGCCCACGCCAAACATTAATACTTGCTTTAGAATAGATGAATTTAAATTCCACATTAAAATTATATTCATAATTAATGAAAACTAACACGTGGGATTAGATTATATGTTAAGATGATTGTTATTACAGTAAGTTGCCAAAATTTCTTGATTACGTAAATTTACCATAAAAATAACAATTAGCCGTGAAGTCTTGATGATTATTATGTCTGCTTCAATTAATTTCTCATTATTGATTTATTCTTTTAAAAATATTTATTTTATTTTATTTATTGTCTCTATTTAGTTTAATTAAACTTTGATGATATTTATTTTTAACATTCCTATTAGATTTTTTTTCTTTTGGTATTTGTTCATTTTAGAGTTTAGCAATAACAGAGCAATAATTTAACTATACTATATGGGATCGACCTCTTGAAAATACTTGACCTATTATAATTAATTTATAAATTTTAATTTAGATTCTAGAACACTTGAATTATAGTCATTAGCATTTAACAACAACAAGAGGATGACAGGGGAATCATTGTTTAAAACTATGTTCGACGCGCAAAATTACAAGTTTCTAATTATAATGATGCCAATAAAATTACAGGTCATAGTTAGACGACTGAGAGATAAGTTCCTTGGCACAGTAGAAGGTACCCACGAAAGAAGATTCTAGTCGTAGGCAATCTATAAAAAGGGGTAGGGGTAATGTTAGCGACTTTAAAATCAACTTGGACATTTGTGGCTTTACAGTTTTTGTGCATATGGAAGAGTTCTTTGTTTAGCTTCGCATTGTAACGAACTTTAAAAACACAGAAATATAGAGGACAAGAAGGTAAAATTGATGCCCTTTGAAGTCAAAAAGGGGAGCAACCACGTGCAATTACTGTTAAAGTAAAATTTAAAAATTATGAAGAGATACCAGATAAGCAAAGGTATTGATGAGAAATGACATCTCCCCAAGAAGTTATTGGTAAAGGCAGTCATAAATTTCAACTTACTTTTACCAATGTTTTTTTTATGTCTTAGAAATTAGAAACAATTTTGTATTTACAAATCTTTTATGTAAACTGATATCAAATTCATACTTGAGTTCGAAAATTAGTGCTCTAAAAAAAGAGGTATTTGTTATGAATAGATATTAGGAATGTTTAAATTTAAATTCAATAAAGTGAATTTTTATGTTATTTGTTGGTTATTTCTCTTCTTTTTGACATTGTTGAGTGGCACATTTAGATTTTAGATCTTTAAAGTATATGATTAAAAATAACTTGGTTTCTTATGACAACAAATTTTAAAAAGAGCTCATTATAACATCTTGAATGTAATGGTCTAGAGGAGGAAAAAAAGATGCTTTATATTTAATGTCTCATAAGGATCAAGTTTTGATTTCTTTAAATTTTATGAAGCTGAAGTCAAAAATCAAAAAGAAAAGAAAATCAAATTACTTTAAACTGACAAATGTGGTTAATATTTTTCAAATGTGACATCATCTTATTGTTGAAAGCATGACATTGTCAATCAGAAGACTGCAATTTACACATCACAGGAAATTGGTTTTTAGTACAAGGAAAAGTACAACATTCATTGATAAGATTAATTATATGTTTTTAAATGTTTAATTGTCTTTAAATGTGTGGGTTGAAGTCATTCTTATGGGTTTTCATATACATAATAGAATGTCATCTAAGAGAACACCAAGTGTCATCACATGAGATAACGAAATGGGAAAAAGTCTAATTTAGAATATTTTATAATAAGGGGTCTTTGGTTTTTTAACAAGTCTCATGAGCCAAAGAGTTAAAATTGAGTCCGGAAAGTGTCAGAAGTAATTTGGCTGGCTATGCAGAAAATTTAAAAGCTTATAAACTTCTTGATTTAAACACAAATATTATTGTTGCATCAAGAGATATTAAGTTTCTTGCCAATAGATTTAGAAATCAATTCTCAAATGGTATACACTCAAGCACGTTTGACTTGCTCGAACCATAGTTTTTCTTTTAATGAAAAAAAAAAAGAGAGAGAAGATCATGGTATAATCAATCATTCAAAGTGAAGTTTTTAGAAAAAGGGAAGGCTTTTTATTTTGTTTTATTTATATTATGTTTTAGCATAAATAAATAAAAGTAAAGTTCTTAATAAGATATCTATATTGTTTACCATATATATAATCCTAAAATTTTTATTAAATCAGTGACTTTTAAAAGATACAAACTCTTGAAAAAAAATATTTAACTTAAATATCTTATTTGTTCTATTTTTTTTAATAAAAAAATTAGGTTTTATAAAAATTCAAGTACTTTTTATGATTAGAGTATTATAATAATTAAAAATTCTAGTAAACCAATAGCACATCTTAACCATGCAAGTGCAATAAATAACGTGACCGTGTACGATGCATTTTATAAGGTAATGTGTAGCCTTTGTAGTATTTAGGCTTTTAAAATATGCAAGTAAATATAGCATAGTGTCACGGGCTGGGCCATTACCTCCTCCCCAAAAGACATGTCCATTAGGGTGTGCAGAGCCCTCCCTTATAAACCCCAAGAATAGCCATTCCTATCCAATGTGGGATTCCGTCACACTCTTCCCCACTCAATTCTGTGACGCCCTCGTCACAGTGAGGCTCCCTGCATACCCGTCCTGCTCTACCTCGAGACTTATGGACCCTTCATGGACGCATTGATTATGCGTGGGCGCTTGGCTGAGACATTAGAGTTGGAATAGTTTGGCTCTGATACCACTTGTCACGGGCTGGGCCATTACCTCCTCTCCAAAAGACATATCCATTAGGGTGTGCAGAGCCCTCCCTTATAAACCCCAAGAATAGCCCATTCCTATCCAATGTGGGATTCCGTCACAATAGCTTGTTAAAGCAATTGGTAAAATTCTCTGAGTAGTTTAAAAGAATTATTTATTTGAATTTATTTTATTTTATCTTTCTAATCGTATTAGAATTATATAACATTTACACTAATTGATCACTAAAGTTAATAACATAAATCCATGCATGGTTGGGTTTTACTACGAAGGAGTTGCCACTGTATGAGCTCTTAAGAAACAAACATGTATTTTTCATTTTATAATGGAATATTAGTTTATAGTACTAGCAATGATATACAATTAAGCAAAATGATTGAAAAACTTTGCTATTGGATAAACAGTTAGTGGCTAAAACTAATGCCTTTTATTTCTTTGTATTTTGATAGTGAAGCTATATTATCTGTAGCATACATCAGCGTGTATAAAAAAAAAATATCTAAACATATTAACTTGAGATATGAATATGTCAAACAATTAATTAATAAAAGATAGTGTTATTAATATAATATATTTTAAAGTCAAAAAATAACTTGGCATAACCTTTAACAAAATGATCTCGAGAGATTTAACATAAGAATTGAATCTAATTAAATGGGGCTGAAGTCCTTTGTAAAGAATCACATGCAATGGAAACCCAACAATGCACTAGAATATCACTAATAAACCCAACCATGCACTAGAATATCACTAATTTGAGTTTAATGAGAATAACAACTTACTAATAAGTGATTGTGTAAGACGGTATATTTATTATGAATTGTTTCAAGATATTTTAGTGCTGATTATTAATTATTGAAGGATGAGTTATAAGACTCTTAATAAAGTTTAAATCTATTTTAGATGTCTAAAGTAGCAGGGATATATTATGAGCTTCACCTATTTAAACGTAGAAGTGATGTCATTTCTAGTAAAAGATTGAGGATTCTTTTTTGTAAGTGCTCATGAATGCAAAATATCGTACAATTCTATAATATAGTACTGAAATAAATTAAATTTTTCTCAAAATAAAAAATAATAATGTATGATGTATCTTTAATTTTAATATATGAAATTTTATTTAACGGTTTAGAATAAAATAGCAGATTCGATCTTGTTCCCTTGCGATTTTATTTTTAACATCTAATATTTTAAACTCTAGGTCAAAAAAACCTCATCTGAATATCAAAACATACAACAAAATTATATTATTTTTTATGACAATCCAATGACTTGGCACCTTAAGGTTTTATACTTGGCATGGCATTAGACTGGTCTACCTTAAAAGGCTTCATGTTAGTTAAAGAGATAAAATACTTATGAGCATAAATGCTCATAAATGTAGAGTTACTTTTAAGTGATGTAGAATTTTACAATTCACTTTTGTTAAGGCATAGTATTCTCATTAATACACTCTTAATTTAGTGAGCCAGTTCTAATATTATTTTGTGATTATCTAACCTAATTAATATGATATTTTGTATTTTGGTGGCTCAAAATGGTATGATTGATTTAGACTTAGTCTTTGATAATTTTGTTCTTAATACAAAAAATTTTAAATTTTAAATCTAAAAGACCTCGTCTAAATTTTAGAGTATACTACGAAATAATATTGTCATTTTTAACAACCCAATAATTTAGTTTCTTAAAATTTTATTTTTAATATAACACTCAATTGAGCCACTTAAAAGGTTTTCTATTAGTTAAAATCTAAACTCACACTTAAATAGCATGAAATTTCAAAAGATATATCTTCGTTTAATATTTTGAGATGCTTTCACCAGTTAAAGGTTGAAATAAAAAAAAATATATTCATGTATGCATGAGAATGTCAATATGATTGCATATTACAATCTAGTGTGAGAATTATCGTATAAATTTTAATATATAATGACAAAATATTAAGTTAATTTAAAGACACACGTACGTGTGTGTGTGTGTGTGTAATAAAGGGCATAGTAAAACGTGATTGTGTGTGTGTAATTAAAAGCATAGGAAAACGTAATTGTGTGTGTGTAACTAAAGACATAGGGAAACGTGATTTCATGTGTGTAGCGCAATTATAGGCATCATGAAACATGATTGTGTGTGTGAGGGTGTAAGTAAAAGCATGGTGAAGCAACTGTGTGTTTATCCGTTCCAAATCTGTTGTAGATTTTAATTTTATTTTTTTAAATTCGTCCCAAACCTTCAAATGGCGTGCCAAATTTATGCCGTAACGTAAGATTACTGGCAAATTTGCGAATTTAAAATTGTCATCCCCATTTGAAGTAACAATCCATCTCTCTCACTCTTTCTGCTCTACGCCGCCTGTCACCACTACTTTCCAACTCTTTTGCTTTTTTCAGTTTTCTTTCGTGTCCTCTCCCTCTCTCTCTCCGTGTCTTATATATGTCTCCTCGTACATATATGGAACTAGCTTGCCTCTCCCTCTAACCTTGCTTGCACAATATATGAAGCAAGCAAACTTTTCGCTTTCTACTCTTGCTTTTACTCCTCCAAGCCAATCATCCTTCTAGTTCTATTTCAAGCCTTTTCTTTGCCAACCCATTCTCTCTTTTTTAGTATTTGTAGCAGAGGAAACCACTAGGTGGGTTTTTGGTTTGGTCTCGAGAGCTGCCGCTAACAAGAAACAAAGGCTAGTTGATAGTTACTTGCCATTTTCGGAGGATTTCTTGCTATATTGATTCACTTGATGACCACAGTTTGATTATAATTTGTTGATTGTTAGCAGTGATTACATGCCAGTTTAGAAAAGTGTTTCTTCTCAATACCATTTCCTGAACTACCTGCCTCCATGACTGATGTCAAGGATTCCGATTTCTATTCCCACAAAATCCCATCCATTTCTGGGGTAAACACGAAAATACTCTCTTTTACATCATCTCTTCGTATTTCATCATCCTGTTTTGTTTTTCTGATACTTTTGATATTTTTCGAGCAGGTTGTTGAAGAGCTAAGAGAGCTATGGGGCATGGCTTTACCCATAACAGCAATGAACATGCTAGTCTTTATCAGAGCAGTTGTCTCAGTCTTGTTCTTGGGCAGACTTGGTAGCCTGGAACTAGCAGGAGGAACACTCTCAATTGGCTTTACCAATATCACAGGTTACTCTGTTCTCGTCGGTCTTGCTTCTGGTCTTGAGCCAGTGTGTAGCCAGGCCTACGGTAGCAGAAACTGGGACCTACTCTTACTATCTCTCCAACGCATGATCCTCATACTCTTCTTCGCAATTATACCCATCAGCGTTTTGTGGATCAATCTCGAGACCATCATGGTTTTCGTGGGTCAAGACAGAAGCATAACAGCCATGGCTGCAACTTACACCTTATATTCTCTACCTGACCTTTTGACAAACACTTTACTACAACCATTAAGAGTTTTCTTAAGATCACAGCAGGTGACAAAGCCGATGATGTGGTGTTCAATGGTGGCTGTAATATTTCATATACCGTTGAATTACTTGTTGGTGATAAAAATGGGGTGGGGAGTACCGGGAGTAGCAATAGCGTCGGTGGTCTGCAACTTAAACATGTTGGTGCTGATGGTGGTGTATGTATGGGTAAGTGGACGGTGGGAGATGGGATGGACGGGTGGGATTGGTGGAGTGTGTAGTGGGATTGGCCCACTCTTGAGATTGGCAGTGCCGAGCTGCTTGGGAATTTGTTTAGAGTGGTGGTGGTATGAAATAGTAACACTGATGGCCGGATATTTGCAGAATCCCACGTTGGCTGTGGCCGCAACTGGGATTTTGATTCAGACCACTAGTATGATGTATACTGTTCCCATGGCTCTTGCTGGCTGTGTCTCTGCCAGGGTAACTTGCTTCTTCTTGTCCACTATACTCTATACTTAATTGTTAGCTGGTAAATATAGTTATTCTCGTATCGCTTTAATTCTATGTGGTTCACTCGCTTAAGTGATTAAGAGAGGTTGAACCAATTCTGTCCGTCTGCTTGAAATTTTTTCAAGAACCTTGTATCAGTTGATGTTAGCAAGACAAGCTAAAAATAAATAGTAACAACAACAATAATAATAAAGAGAATGATATTTAATCTGTTAGATGATTGCATCACTTGCAGGGGACCCATGTAGATCACACATGAAATGTGATTGGAGAAAATTAGTACCAGACAAGCAAGTAGTCGTTTACTTTTTTTCTCAAAAAGCTCCAATGCAATTGGTGTGTACAACTGAGCATATCATATAACCAACAAAATTGAACCAAATGCCCTTTTTTGTCTGTTTTCCATCACACACAAATAAATATCCCATTACTTCAGCTTATAAAGCTTCTATTCTAAATCTCTAATATTTGTACCTGCAGGTTGGGAACGAGCTTGGAGCTGGCAAGCCATACAAAGCCAAGCTAGCAGCAATGGTTGCTTTGGGCTGTGCGTTCTTCATTGGCATAATCAATGTCACTTGGACCTTGATCTTGAGAGATAGGTGGGCTGCTTTGTTCACGAAGGATGATTCAGTCAAAGCATTGGTTGCATCAGTTTTACCAATAATAGGACTTTGTGAGCTTGGTAACTGCCCACAAACAACTGGCTGTGGTATCCTACGTGGCACCGCCCGCCCCGTCATCGGGGCCCGAGTCAACTTGGTCTCGTTTTACTTTGTCGGAACTCCCGTGGCAGTCGGCCTGGCCTTTTGGCTGAATATTGGGTTTAGTGGGCTCTGGTTTGGTCTGTTGTCAGCCCAAGTGGGTTGTGCTGTGTCAATTCTAAATGTCGTGTTGGTCCGCACAGATTGGGAAGCTGAGGCAATGAAGGCTAGGAAGCTCACAAGCTTGGAAATTAGCTCATTTCGTGACGACAACAACAACAACAACAACAACGGGGTTGGTGATGAAAATGAAGAAAAAGAAGAGAATAAGGGTCTGTTAGTAAATGGAAATGGCAATTTGGAAGTGGATGAGATGTTGTAGAAAAGTTATCGAAGTGAAGGGATGGAATTGCGGACAAAGTGATTCTGGAGTATGTTGGATGATGTTTTGCTTAGCTTTATGCGAATTGCTTTGGTTTATTTCAGCTGCTTTTTCTGGGGGTGGGGGTTGGTTGTATCTGAGTCAATCACACACTTGGAATTTTGTGGTGTTGTCGGCATTTGGCCTCTTTCCTTGGAGAGAGAGTCACTCGCCCGTACAATTTGTTAAATGTACTATAACAAGGAATGGATGCATTGCGTTGCTTGGTGTTTGGTGATCTTGTTCATTTGCAAGGCAAAATCATTATTTAAGCTAACACATTATTATTGTATGGTATGCCTCCGAGGTTCAATTATCTTTCGGATATAGTTATCGGTTGTCATTCACTGACTTTTCATCATTTGTAACATTAAAACTATTGCCTTTGTTGATGTTTGAGCTTGTACTAATTAGAATTTCCGTCATTGTTTAACATGGTTGAATGTGTATCAGTGATTAAAATTATTACATGAATTTTTTTTTTAAAAAAAAAATTGTATTTTTAACAAGAGATAAATTTATTTCATCTATATTGAAGTCAGGCTAGGCCAGGACAGGACTCAAAACTTTTTTTTTTAAATAATAATATGATTAATGGGAACATTAACAATAAAAAAGATCAAGAAACTAAAAATAAGTTCTTGGATTCAAGACAAAAAGCTAGTGAAGTAGTCAACATCTAGATAACTCTTTCATAAGTCTACTAAATCTTGCTTTTGCAAAAAATATATCAGTTAGTCTTAAAAAATAAATATTAAATATTTTTATTCATTAGATTATACTAGTAAATAGTTATCAATTATATATATATTTTTTGTTTATATTTGATAACTAATAACTCCATTTGATAGTTATTGCAGTTTAATATTTTAATGACAAATATATCTTATATTTAATATTTTGTGATATAAATTTAATAAAAAAATAATTTTTCTAACATAGTGTGCATGATGCGAGGTGCACATGTTAAGGGAAAAAAAATTATGAAACAAAAATCTTCTCATTAAATAATCAAATAAATATTTTATATATTATCTCAAAGTATCCAACTTTATTTTTGTTACTGTAAAAATATGAATAACAGGAATTGAATATGATACTAATAAGGGTACTGGCACAAGTATATTAAACTTGAAATCCATATAACACTGTCATATGAAGTTGTTCGAAATTTCAACATGTAGGTGGTAATTTTGATCCACAATTGAAACAGCACACACCCAAGTATGTTAAATTGAATGTATATGTGACCAAAATTTTATTCATCTATCTGTGTATGAATAAATATGGCAAATTGTTTAGTTAAAATTCTCGCATTATTGTGAGTGTGGGGTTGATGTGACTAAAGGAAGAAAAGAGAATAATTAAGTGGTGCAATCATGATTGATGTTGGGAGTGGATGTGGGGATTGAAAATGAAAAGAAAAACCGAGAAATCATTTATGGAAGTGGTGGACGGGGACGATCAGATGAGATTGGGTGGAGTGAGTGAGTAGGCCTTCTGCAGAACCTGCAAAATGACGACATCTCTGTTTCAGTTTGTCTTTGGACTCTGGTCTTGCCTTTTGCTTGCCATGAACTCTCTAAAAGTGGGGGTTCATTCTGCCCCTGGAGTTGGCCCATCCTTCAGTGCAAGATAAAAGTTGAGTTCGGGAACTGGCTGTCTTTTTCAATAATTTGGAACCATTTGTTTTTTAGAGGGTGGGTTTCACTTTCATAGGTGCCGTGGCAAAAACTGAGAGATATTAGCACTGACTGAAATAAAAGCTATGACTAGATTGATGTAACATGCTTTTATCAGCTCCTGTAAAAGCATATTTTAAGCAACACTGTACAAAATTAATTGTCCAAACCAATTTGTCGTTGTATGGACATTGGAATTTTTCTTAAACAGGGACACAAGGGAATAACGATGTACTTGTCCGTCTGATTGTTGTTTGGCTGTATTACACCATTCAACAACAAATGGCCGGACATGGTATAATGTTCAATTTACTGGTTGATATGATATGATATAAAGTTCATTTCTTTTCTTCACTTCTCTTTTAGAGGGAAAAAAACATTAACAAAACAATTTCTGAAATAATTCCTATGACTTGGAATGTTTCAAATAGGTACAAAATTTTTTATATAAAAAATTGGGTTCTTAAAAACTATCGATTTTCTTATTCTTTAAATAATATTGAGATTATTTTAATTTTTATTTAAATAAATTTATATTTAAAAATAAAAATAAATTTATATTAATGGGATGGATTCCCATGCTACGGAATTTGTGTAACAAAAATTCTGAGTTATTTATTAAATTCAAGGCACAGTGGAAGCTGAATCGTTTTACTTTTACTAGGCCTACAGATGGGTGAATGAGAATTAAAAATAGTGCGTGTCAATGTCAAAATTTGGTACATGAGAACAATGAATATTTGATTGAGATTTAGGTAAATATATAAAGAAAAGAAGGGGGGAGAAAAAAAACCAACAAATGATCTTTAAGTTTTAGTCACGATAGAGCATGAAGTGAGTGACTGTTGGAGAATAAAATCAGAACAATATTTGCCTTTTGAGAGTGTTAATATCTTTTGCAAGGTTTCCTCTCCACCAAAATTTCTCTTTCACTGCCCAACTTCAAAAAGAAAATGAAGAGGAGAAACACTATAGTAACAAATACAAGAACATGTATAATATTACCTGCATATTTACATATAAACAGGCTGCCTAACTTGGATGGTACATGTTATGTTGAGGCACATCACAAGAATAATAAGAATTCCACAAAAATTTCTCTTAACTATTTCTCCATTTGATTATCCACAAAGGTTTATTGTTCACGAAGGATGACTTGTAAACCGCATGAAACCGATATTGTGTTGTGAGAATTGAATTTGCAACTGCAGCTCCAAAAAGAGTCTGCCTCCAATTGTTGATCACAACTAATTATTTCTCCAAAACGAGCAATATCATATTCTAGACAATGCCAGCAGCTGAAACTATGGTATCTGAAAGTAATATTTATTCACTCTTACGCATCACTGATATGCTGTTCAGTTAACCACAACAACTACGGCACAAACCTGAAGAAATCAACACACTTGCATTTGGATTATGGCATGTAGCAAAATGAATCAGCAACAGACACAAAAAGAAATGAGGAAGAAGAGATTTGTTGGATGAGCAGTGACCAAAAGTCACAACTCTTAAAAGGCCAACAGGATGGGGGGCTGAGGATCAAATCCATTACATCCATTGCCAAGTTTACAGGACTAGCAGAAATTATCGTTGAGTTTCTCAAATGACAATCTTTTTGTGGATCATTTTTTCTGTAGCAATTTGTAAACATCATTAAAATTCCTACAAATGGTACTATTTTGTATGATATTTGACAAAAATGTTATGCTCAATCCATTGAGCCCCAGAAAGCAAGAAAATTTGGGCTAGATTTTTGCAAAACTGTTAAAGTTTTAGACAAGTGGAAAGCCGCTATAGTATAACAGAAATTGGGAGCAGTCTTAAAATTTCACAAGCAGTAAGTAGCACATTGTATATCAGAGTTTCTCCTGGCACATACATGATATGACCCATCCAACTGGTGCATACTATACAATTATTAAATTATTAAGGACTTCTCTGCAGTAATAAAACAATTTAACAGCATTCATCATATCGAATGATAGCCCCTTTCAGATGGTCTACTAATACATGAAGAGAAGAGTTATACACTTTGAAAGCAAAATTCACTTCAATATATATTTTTTCTCCAAAAGCAAAAAGTGTCCATGGTAGTCAACAGATTTGTAATTATATTATTTTGTTCTCCAATTGAACAAGATATAGGTTTATGTTTCATTTGGTAAAATTTGGGTTTCAACTAATGGTTTTTATCGAATAATTTTAGGAAAGAATTAGTGTTTCTATGAAAAGATTTTTTAAATTATTTTGTTAAGAATAAATAGCATATTTTTTTCAAACTTACAACTTCATTGAAGGTATGTTGTTTGCCTGGGGTTTCAATTTACTGCTCCCATGATTTGTCCTCCTCCTCTTACGTCCCTTGTCATATTGTGTTATGCGTTATTCCTTGCCAGCAAAACAATTCTTCACTTAAACTTTCTTTTCTTCTTGTAAGCTCACTCACACTTTGCTTCTTTTAACGTAATTCAACTGACATTACTGAACTTGGTTAATCTCTATTCGAATCCCACTACTCAGCCTATTTGCAATATTTAATCCAAACTCCAACAAATCCAAACCCTGAACATCATTTCTGAATTTTTATAACTCTGTTATTCTTTCATTACTAATTCCCTTCTTTCCTAATCATGATCCCATTACAAAAACCAAAAGGGTATATAATGTCATATTGTGTTTAATCCCCTCATTTGTACTCCTTCTCTTACTTGCCCTTTCATATTGTGTTATGAGATATCCCTTGCAAGCAGAACAATTCTTCACTTTAACTTTCTTTTCGTGTAAGCTCAGCCTATCACTCTCAGACTTCACTTGTTTTTCACAAACTTAACTTAATTTGACTAACGTTGCTGAACTCTGTTAATCTCTATTCAATTCCTGCTACTCAGCCTATTTGCAATATCTGATCCTAAATCCAATAAATCTGAACCTTGAACATCATTCCTGAAGTTTCCTGAATTTGTTTTTCTTTAATTGACGACCTAATTCCTTTCTTCATTAATCCTAGTCCTGATCCCCTTTACAGCTAAGAGAGTCAACAATGTCTACCAGTAAACTTCCTGTAAAAACATTTTACCCATTAATCAGCAGTCAGTTGTTTTAGTCGATTGGTCATTCCTGGACATTACAGAAACATAGTCAATGACCATTTCCACAATTTTAACTGTTGTTTCTTGGTCAAATGTTACAAGTTTTGTATTTAGAGCACCACATTATGTTAAAATGGATTTAGAATGGAGCCAATGGAAAAACACAAGAACCGAAAAAGCAATTTGAGAACTATTGTCTACTTGCTAACAAAATCCCTCGTGGATTTTCTTTTCCCCAATAATGGTTGGGCTACACCATGAGCTAGCCTTCCCCTTCCCTAACAAATTACACCCCCAACAAGAAAAAACAAATAAATACAAAATCAACCAAGGAATTTAGGCATCTCCTTTTTTTTTTGCAAGGATATTTATTTCACTTTGCCACAAGACCATTGCCCTGGTTCTGTTGAATTAAAGTAATATCATGGAATTGTTTTAGTCTCTGAAGAGCAAAAGAAAGAATTATTAAGGAAGGAGGTCAGATGATTACACTGAACTAACAAAGATTCAGCATTGAAAGTTTCCAAACTTGCCACTTAGACCAAGAGCATTAATTAGTATCAACACACTGAGAGAACACTAAGAAATATCCATATAATGTCCTTTTATACACTTTCATAATTTTTCATATTTCATGAGATATTGTACACCCAAAAGAATTGCAGAATTATCTGGATAAAAGGAAGTTTCACATAGAATGTTTGATTTCCCTTCCTACTTCATAGTCTTTCTCATTGAAAATTTTTGCACAATAAAGCACTGATGGAATATCCTAACTCATCTCACGATGCCACTTAAAATGAACAGAACTGCCTTTATTGTATCACGATTGCAAAACTAAAAAAGGGATTAAAGGCATTCTCTTTCAAAATGTGCATTTCCTTGCCCAAGATATAGTAGTCTTTCTACTCAGAATATGAACCTAAGTTAATCGTCCAGTAGACTGCCCCTTTCTGCGATGCAACCTCCAAGTTGCATTGCAAAAAAAAGAAATATTAGGAATTCTTTAAACAACCTTAAATTCTAGTTAACAACTGCATCTTAAGGTCTATGTTCTTTGATTTTCTGATGCTACAACCAATCAAAATGCTTTCAAAAATTTTGTACAGTAATATAATCCACATAATAACAAGTAATGGAAGAAGCTTCCTTTATCAAAGCAATGTTGCATCATTAACAGGTGAAGAATGAAAATAATTAGAGCACAGAACAGAAACCTAAAATGTTTAACAAATGTACAAGCAGCCATGACAACAACAGGCATCTTTCTGCAGGCATTCTTGACTGTGAAATATATGCATTTTGACTATTCTGGAATGATTAACCACACTTTTTCTAAACAGTTTGCCATCTTCCTCTAGTATAGATATCAGGATTTTGGATCCCAAGGCTGGACTACATGGAAAGAAATCACAAATGCAAGTCTTCTACTGGGAAGTACTGGAGAAATAAATAATGATTTTCAACAAGAACAACATCAATAATTCCTGTGCAAGTTATCTAACAATTTCAAAACCACTTTTCATATGACATCATCAAAAAAATTGACATGGATTCAGATGAATGCATGTGATCTGTTTTTTTAATGGATACTAAACTCTTTCTGGTGTAGTAATATTCTCTCCCTCCTTTTGTACATGCCCTTCTTTTTTTGTGATTGATAACATTCATGAGCTGCTGGTTTCTCAAGACATTCTTATTTCTCACTACAAAAATTCTCACCTTTCTTAAAGACCCCGTCACACTAATGATATTTTGTTCCCAACAATTGTATGTGCTTGTATAGAATCCACATATAACATACTCAAGATGAATTAATTCAATTATGGAACTACAACATTTTAAACAAACAAAACTTACAACAATTAGCACATACAAAGTCATGACAAGGGGAAACCTTAATCCAGAAACCAACCTCGTCTCAGCAGATGCACCAAATCATTTCTAAACAGAACCTTCTCTGACTTCAAACTCCTTTGGCTTCTAGGGGAATTCAACCTGTCCCCTCAATTCCGGTGAACATTTTCTCACCCTGAATTTCCATCCTCTTGGAATATTTGGGTTGAATTACTCCTGAATTCCTGCTGACATTATGCTCACCCGGCATTTCCCTCCTTTTGGAATATTTGGGGGGAACATTTTCTTTTCTTTCTTCAAGCTGTTTCCTCATTGACTTTCCTCCTTCAGAAATTGTTAAAATCTCCTTGCTTTCCGAATTCCTCCCTCGAGTTGTTCTTCCTCTGCTAACTTCAATGTTTCTGTGGAAACTTTTGCTATGTGTATCTTAATCGTCATCCTCAGCATAATCTTCAGAATCATCATCACTAGCATCTTCTTCTTCAGACCCAAACAAGTCATTTGACTCAACATCATTATCTTCCTCACCATCACCATCAACCTCTTCTTCTCCTTTCAACTCAAGAGGCATTCCTTTTTCTTGCTTATTGCATTCACTTGGCTCAGCAATCACTTTACAGTCTTCTTTCACCATATTCATAAGGTGAATATACCGACTCCTAACATTTATTAATTCATCACTGTCAATCAACGATCCCCTCCTATAAGCCTCCTTGAAACCACTGTATCCGTCACAATCTTACTTGACACATAAAAAGATACCCGGGTGATTAAGCAAAGCTCTCTTAAACATCGATCTTATACCCAAATACTTTCCAAGACACAACAAATTCTCCCTTTCCACTTTCTTTGCACCAAAAAGGCTAAGCAGCTCATGCAATATCGCCACCGCCCACTTATCTGATTAATGTAGTAGGCGAAAGCTAACCTGCTTACTCATATGGAGAAATATAAAGCAATATCTGCCAATAATCCACATGTTTCTTCATTTTCTTATCCATCTCAACACCACTCGAATAATTCATTGAAAACACTATCTTATCCCTATCCATTGCTTCTTTTGCATATCCGAAATAGCTAATTCATTATTCCAAACTCCAATTCACAAACTTCTGACCCAGAACATAAATCACTTCTGCTGTCAACAACACGAAAATAATCGGGAAATTCTGGAACAACAGTTTTTACATAATCTTGAGAAAGACCAACATCCCATTTCAAGATATCAAGAAGATAGAGCGGCATTCTATTGATTCTTGAAATCATTAACAATTTCAAGAGCCTATCAGCAGCAACTTGCTTATAACTTTGGCTTTGGCAAACCAACTGCTCCTCAGCATCAAGATCGACGACTTCAAGAGTGAGGATTGAACCCCGACGTTAGCGGGGAGAAATTCTTGAAAAACAAAGGGTATTTTCGGATGAAGTCAATTGCACAAATGGGAATGTTGAGGGAAGCTTTTTGCTGGGTGATGATTGTGATGCGGAGGGATTTGGAAGGCTCTGACTTGATGAGGTTCTTGATATTGATTAAAGGTTTGAGGTTTTTTTTTTCTTTCCTCTCTCGACAGCGTGGTCTAGGCCACGGTCTCGAACCCATTTGACGACAGCTTCAGACGAGGTCGTCAGGCGGCGGGGAAGATGCCGGAGGTACTCAGAATGGTGTTTTAGGAATTTATGCATTGCACAGAAGAAGAAGAGGGATAACTGTATATTACATAAAAGAGAGGCTTTCGGTTTAGGGTTCTAGAGTTCAACTTCATGGCCCATACTTTTTATGCAAACATTTTTTTCCGGCATTCTCCACCACGTCTCCCTAAAATTAGTCCACAAAGGTATTCATTTTTAACATTAATTCAAAAACTAGCAAGACCAAATTCTATAATAAATAAATAAAAACACTTATATATATATATATATATATATCTATGTGTGTGTTAGTCAATGTCTACCACTGTAACATTATTCTACTTGCATTGCCGCTCCCATAAGAAATCTAGATAGACATTAATATGTTGTGACACAATAGAATGATGGGATTTGTGCAGTTTAAATAATGCATTTTAAACGAAATGTTACATTTAGGCTGTTATCTATATCATCTTTCAATGACGAATCACCCTTACCACTAAGTATGGTCAACTATCATGCATAATTTGTACTAACTTTGAGTAACTGCATTAGACTGGCATCAGGGCTATGCATTCAACCTACGAAGTCGATCCATTGCTCCTATACGTGTGAATCACCACCAAGTTTATGTTTCTTCAACTCAACCGAAATGACAAATGGACTAGTCAACAGTCTAGTTTTTTTTATACTATTGGCCCAAGTTACAGCGTACAGAAGGTGTAAGTGTCCCATCCATGATGTACACGTCTAAAGGCTCCGAGTGAGTGTGTTGTGAAGTAACTACTGCAATGTCTGGAAGGCTATCATCCTCCGCATTGAGACCATCCTACACTTTGGACATGAGAGTGTAAGTTTCAATCTAATTTTGATCATAAATCTACCAAAAAAATTAAGCAAGTTTCAATCTAATTTTGATCATAAATATACCAAAAAAATTAAGCAAGTGCACATTTGAGATTGAGTCTGTGCCTCAAAGCACTCATGCATCTTAGTCCGTAATGCGAGCACTTGTTATACAACATCTTGTTTAACCAAGGCGGCCTCAAAACGAAATAACTTCTCTTGGTGATGAAAACGTGCCTCTATCTCTACTTGCATGACTTCAATTGCATTGAGAACTTCATCCATGTATACATACTGAGGTCTTAGTTGTGTGTGCATTGGTTCACCAACTGTTGGAGAAAGCACAGATAGTGTCTTCCTCAATATGGGTTAGAAGTGCAAAGTGTGTCTTCCTCGATATAAGGTGATTGTGCCTACAAACTATGACATATATGTTAAAATGCAACTAATTAATAAATGGGTTATAAATAAAAATACAACAAATTTAGAATTATATCTCATCTTTGATCGCTGTCAAAAAGGGCGCGGAGGCATCCTATTAAGTTGCAGAAGGAGATAACAAAATATTTTCTTCATAATATTTCTATGCTATCCTGATAGTCTGTAATTGCATTACATACAACAATAGACCTTCCTTGTATGTAAGAGCAAGGTCACATAAAAGAGAAGGCTAACCAAACGATTATTTATTAATAAAAATATAATAACTGAATATAGTTACGTATTAAAAATTAAATGATATAAAATAAATTTATATATTCGTTACTCAGTTAGGTATTGACTTATTGATATCATTATGCCTAGAATTCTTTATTGTAATCCATTGCAGTATGCGAGAAAACTCGTCATTTGTCTTCTCACCGTACTTTTTTCGACAAATAGAAATAGTTTAGTATGATCATATTTAAAAAATTACAATAAATTAGTATAGTTTGGAAAAAAAAATTTTAAAAAATATTTCATATCTTATGGATATTTCCAAAAAAATTCAACCTATAAAAAATGTTATTATACACTTTCAAATAATTGATCATTCAACAAATATCAACAACACACAATTTTAACTAAAATAAAGCCTTTGGTTCTCTCTAATATAAAATAACATATAAAATACAAATAATATGCTAACTAAGAATGGGTAATTATATCAGTTGTAATAGGAAGGTTTTACAAATTGTACCAATCACACGCATGCTTTGTATCTTTCTTAAGCTACTCTTTAAATTTCTTCGCTTTCCCCGCTAATGCCTAAGAAAGGTACCTGTATGTCAAAGCTATAATACTCTGCTCAAGGATAGCTGTCAAATGCTTCAAGATCATCAATAAGCTAAAGCACAAACAAAGCTACCTTGTCACGTCACGAGTATCTCACCTTAGTAAAATCCTTTTAAAGGAAAAAGTAAGGGTCATCTTGAATGCATCTTCATCATTTACATATTAAAATCTAGTTCTTCAATGAATTAATCTAAATGTAATTGCTTGATATACAATAACTTTGGAAATAACTTATCACAGAGTTAATGTATATTCATTCATCATATTCCACAGAATCCTCTGTCTCGTTGGATAATGATCAAAATTGAATGCAATTATTAGCCTAAACTCAACCTTAATATTTTGGATACAATGACAAATACCAAGAACCACATTTACTACTTTGACTTACACCCAGAGGTGACAAATTCTTGTAACAGTACATTATGCACAAGTTGCCCTGAAAACATGAGCTTTACATTTGTAAAATTCTCTCAAAAAATAATAATCAGAATAAATTGAGTTGCAACTCAGTTAGTTTCTCCTTAATTTTTTAATTGTTCATGTGTGGGACAATGAAATGACAATAATTGGATAAAACTCCTCTTCTCGTGGTTTTAACACTTGACTAATATTTTTACTTAGTGTACCTATTAATTCTGTGCACATTATAGGAAAAATTAATGAAAAATATTACAAAATAATAAGAAAACATAAATTTTGAGTGAAGAAACATTTAAGATATGAAAATCTCAATCTTTTTCATTGCGCACTCGATGAAAAACATCAAGAAATAATTATCTCGATGTTTTCTATCTAATACACAATAAAAATAGTCGAGAAATAATTATCTTGATATTTATTTTTTGTCTAAATATGACAAAATTATAGTAAAAACTTATCTTCAAGAAAAATGTAAACCCATCTCAATTTCTCTTTGATGCCAAAGATATTCTTCTCGTTAAGAGATTTTTTTGACAAATTTTGTTGAGAGGCAAGAAAATCCATCTTCTTCCTTAACAAGTTTTGTCCTGCCTCATTGAAATTCTATTGTTTATCTTCTTCCTCAATTCGGAAAACAACAATTTTCTCACCACAAACAACATAAAACTATTTAATCGTTTATCTAATAACCTATTTACATTAACAAAAGTAAGCATTTTCTAACCCTAAATCCATTAAAACATGCAATTATTAAATATTTTTATAAATTGCCAAAAACTGAAAAAAAAACTTGAGAATGATCCCGTTCATGATGCCGTCACTTGGACGCTTTCTTGCTGCCATTCGTTCTTCTATCAATTACAAATCTCAAACTACGAATTTCATTGCAAATGACTAACGGAAGTTTTTTTGTTTTTGAAAATGAAGAGTAACTATACAAGTGAGAGGAAAAACAAAAAACTAAGGGCAAACTGTGTAAAGAAAAAAATGGGGGCAAAATAGTCATAAAAGTGCCTATTTGGGCCCAAATGTAAGGTTATATTTACTTACTTTGACTATGCACGTAAAATGGCCCAAAAATTGGATCATTTTTGTAAAAAAGAAACCCAATTTCAAAA
Source organism: Swietenia macrophylla (assembly GCA_032401905.1). Lineage (NCBI taxonomy): Eukaryota > Viridiplantae > Streptophyta > Magnoliopsida > Sapindales > Meliaceae > Swietenia > Swietenia macrophylla. The sequence goes on along the minus strand of CP135570.1, from coordinate 2,946,308 downwards.
GACCCCGGTTGTGAATATACGCTTTGCGCGCGCGCGCACACACATATATATATATGTATTTATATATATAGCATATTAAAATTAGACTAATTTTAATTTTTCTTCTAACAAGCAAAATTTCAATTATGAAGATCAATAATATTCATATCTACAAATTATTATCAAAATAATCGAATCAAACAAATTAATTTAACGAAAAGAATATGAAATAAATGACGATAAATATGTCATTCGTCGCCTTATAAGCTGTCTCAAAGACAGCAAATCTTTCCCAAGTCAAGGAACGGGTTATTATAACATTTCATCCTTGTCTCCGACCCATTATCGTTATGGCTTTAGGCTAACATGTTTTTGGGCTTTAAAGTATTTTAATTCAAGAATTTCTTACGAAACCTGACAAGTCGAGAAATGAGACTTTAATTTATTAAATCAAATTGGAAATGAGAAATATAATCCCCTATTTGTCCTCAACTCCTTATCAACAGTACTCTTAAAGTCATTAGGGGGTCCCATAGTAGCCTTGCATGGCCGCTAAAAGGCCTACGGCTGGCGTGGTTGCAAGAGTCCCGCAAGTAGTTTTCAATTGCCATATGACGAAATGCAAATGAAAGAAAAATAAGAGAGAATAAAATAAAAGGGAGCGAGGAGAAGAATATAATCAAAAAATAAAATCTTATAAAAATATTTTATTTTTTATATTAGAATAAAAATTATTAATTAATTATAAACAAGAGTTTAAACTATTATAATTAAAATACCAAAATGAGTGCGACTTACAAAAAATAAAGTTGAGTTCTGATTTTTGTCATAAATGAAAAGGGTAAGTTAAAATTAATCCTAATTTATGTTAATAACATCTATTATTTATGTGAGTGTATTAAATTTTAAACATATTAAAATATATGCTATTTAATCAAAATTATTAAAATATTTTTAAAAAATTTTCTCTGGAATATATGTACAAGTTTATTGAGAGATGCTTGTAATAGCATAATCATATTATGCTTTTAATTTTATTAAACTTGTTCTTTTGTTACTACTTACTCTAATTAAATAACTCAATGCTATAGTACGCCTTAAACAAAATCGTCAGAAGTCTGTAGCACATCCATTTCAAGGATTGCAAATGTCCTGTTATGTCTTTTGGTTTGGAATCGCTTCACACCCAAAAAAAAAAAAAAAAGTAAGTTGCATTCGAGTGAAACTTAAAGAAGAAAATCTTTCTTCTACTGTGTAATAGTAAAATTTAAAAAAGATTAATAAAAATATAGAAGTATTAAAAATTATTAATAAAATATTTTATTCATAATTATTTTAAATATTTTTAATTATTAAAATAAAATAAGAGTTCAAAGTAGTCAAAGGATATAACTCAAAACAAAAATACGCAATAAGTCCATAAATTCAAGGACAGTACAACGTATCACTAGTAGTAAAAGCAAATGATATTATAGTGGGTATTATAATTTTTGGTATTGGGAGAAAAGTATGATTATCCAATTCCAACTCATCAAGATTGCTTGTTATGACCATTAAAATGGGTAGCAAATTTTGGTCACCCGTGCCTTTTTATAGATCAGTTTTGGTCTAATATGCCTTTTTAATCTAAGAGATAAAAATATAAAATCAGCCTTTGATTAGTTCAAGAGTAACTTTTTTCGACAACAATAAATAATTGGTCCTATTGAGAGGTAGAATATGTCTTAAGAAATAACTTTTATAGTTTAAGAAACCGCAATAAATGCATGTGCACAATTTTTAGAATATGTTAGACAATGTTCATGAAGTAAAAAAAAAAATACTCAAATGCATAAATATAAAATCTTAACAATTGCAATGTACAATTGTTAAAATTCATTTGAAATATTTTAAAAAAAGAAAAAAAATATAAGTAAATGCTCATGTATTTTAGCCCTTTTTTATTTTTCTAAATTATTAAAATGGTTCTTATTACTTGTAAAGCATTGTAAGTGCTATTTAATTAATTAACATGCAATTATGTGCTAATTTAAAAATCATCTATAACACTAATTAAATTTGATAAATAGCTAAACGCATTGATTTTATAATTTAATGCTAATTAGCACCAGTCCATTTGCCTAAAATCAATGCTACAATTCACCATTGAGCCTAAAATATTGGCAATTTTTCCCCTGAGAAATTTATTATGCCAAGATTCACTCGAGAAGCGAGGGTTTTTTGTTTTTTATTTATTTATTTTTTATTTTTATGATCAGGTGAAGTTAAATATAATCTTAATTACAGTAAACGACGAATGTGTATGGAACTTAAAAAAAAAAAAAAAAAATCAACCGTAAGTCTCGTATTCTCTTCCAGCCCACAAAATCCGCAACGCAGCAAAAGGCAGAAGTGGAACGAACTGTAACCACTTGACTTCTCATTTAAGCAGTAAGACGGAACCTTTCGAATTCTCTGCCGTTGATTCTCCTCCCAGAATCTCGCTTACGACCGATCAGTACAAGCACTGCTCTGAAGCTCTTGGTTTCCTCAAAGAAAGGCCACAGAACAAGCCCAATCAAATCACCCAAGAGTTCGCCCATTTGCAGGCTAATAGAATTAGAGCTTATGAAAGGGCGAAAAGCTGCACGGCCGCGCTCGACGGTGTTAATTTGAGCAAGAACCGCTACTCAGATATCTTACCATGTAAATTTCTATAATGTTTTAGTTATTAGCTTCTGATATTTACCATCATTTCTGAAATGACAAATTCTGACCAGGGAATTGTTTGTCTTTTAGTTGAAAAAAATAGGGTTGTTCTGAATCCCTGTAAGGATGATAGACCATCTGCAAGAGTCTACATCAATGTTAGCTTGATCGCGGTAATTATTTTTAATAATTATATAATCTGAACGTTGGAAATTACCTTGGTTATGTTCGGTATGGTTGCTTGGGACAGAGATTTGTAGCTTTACGATTATGTTATTCTTTGATCCAATTGTTCTGAAAGTACAGTTAATTGAAGTTATTTGTTGATGCCGAACCCTGTAACTGGGAGAATGTAATGGATGGATGGTTGAGAGTTTGTGCCTTGTTTCAAGCCAAATTAGTTATGTGACAATTGTTTCTTTTGCTTTTAAATGGCATTGAAATTCATGTGTTATTTGTTTGACACTTGAGGACCGGCTGTTTGTTGTAGACATCTTCCTCCGAAAACATTTCTCAGTTCATAGCCACGCAAGGTCCACTACCTCTCACCTATGAGGACTTTTGGGAGATGGTACTACAGTATCATTGCCCTGCAATTGTGATGATTACTCGCATGTTTGACAATTACAAGGTATTTTGCTAACTAGATTACTGAATGTAATTGCCTTGAAAGTGGATGAATTTGCCATATGTTGTTTTTGGCGTTGTACATAAATTTCAATGAATATAATCATAAATTAAGAGGTAAAATAAAAAAAAATTTGGAGATAACACATCGAAACTAGCACATTGTAAGCATCAAGTGTTACTATAAATCAAATGTAGAGGTCACACTCTAAGTTGTAATGTTTAAAAATAAATAAATGAATTTTTGTTTAACAAAGAAATGGAATTCTCCATATTACTATTATACTGAAATGGAAAGTAATAACTATAAATCTATAGATAATACTAGTTATGTCTTGGAAGCACAAGAAAATGTGCGACTTTTTTTAAATAGCACAATGCATTGGCATTCATTGGAACTTTTTTTTTTTTTCATCTTCAAATCATCCTCGAGTTTGCTCTTCTAATAGGTATGTGTATGCATCTTGTGGCAAATGGTAGAAGTATGACTGCTCTAGTTAACTTGTTGCAGATGACTTAATTTTGTAATCTTTTCATTGTTACATATCTTCTTATGTAAGTGGCAAAGCATAACTATATATTTCTTATTTCAGTTTTTTCCTTGGGCACTTTCTTATTTTGAATTTCATGTGCAGATGGTAAAATGTGGAGATTACTTTCAAGCTGAAGATGGTCCTAGGGAATTTGGTAATATATGTATTGTCACTAAATGGATAAAATCTACCATTAATTCATTGGTTTTACGGAATCTAGAGGTGAATTACAAAGAGTTAACATGTTTTATTTATTTATTTATTTAAGTAATATAATAAACATATATGCTCAACCAATGGCAGGAATTATTTTTTATATGAGTTATTGAGGATTATATGTTCTATAATCTGTATGTGTTTCTATTATACAAAAAAGACTAGAAGAGTGTATATATATTTTTTTCCCTGTGGGTGACTCACTCAAGGCTCAGAATATTTACCTTAAGAGGCAAGACTTGTTCCTCAAGAGAACTGTGGATGGTTGAACTATACCAATGCAATGACAGGAGCATCACCCCAGAAGTTATTTTAGGGTCTAGATAATTGCTGCATGAAGATGTAAATTGTGGAGTTGGATGGTCTGTTGTGGGTGGTTTGAACATGGTGGCTATGATAATCTTACTGTGAACGAAATTAGAACAGCAGGTATCATTTACCAGTACTTCTTTGAGGCAGTGACTTGGGGCTAATACTTTAACGGTCATTCCTTTAAAAGATTCTTTCTTACCAAAGTGGAAGTTGGTGCATCCCAACTGTCCCCTGGATTTGTGAAATCATAATATAAACTCAAGAACAAGTTTTGCTATAGTTAGATGATGCATATCATATTTTCACAAAAGCAAGTCCCTTTTGATACAAGGATATATGTTCATACGTTAAAATAGTTATACAGGATCAATTTATTTTTGGTAATTTTGAAGCAATGGTGGCCTAACAGCAGCTGAAATAGGAAAATATTATGTGGAAACCAAAATTTTGGGTTATTCACTCGAAAGAGGGTGTTGAGAATGAAAGCCATTTTATTGCATAGCCAATAAAAATGGTAGCGCAAGCCACACACCAAGGTTTTGAGGGACAACTATGGTGTCAAAAATAGAGGATCAGGCAGTTCTGGTTCAACACACAAATATTATCATATGGCATATGGAGATAATTTTCCTTTTCGTTTTTCATTCGGGGAAGGGTGACAGATTATGTTTGTTTGCAATTATAACCTCTCCAAATGGATAGATATTGTTTTCGGAGGAAGATTTTATGGACGAATAAGGTTGTTCAATTGGTAACAATTGTGAGCGGGCAATCTAATTTGGTAGATATGAATTATGTTTAGATGCCTTAGATATTAAACTTCATGTCAAAGCAGTCTGCAAGTGGGGATACAATTTGTCACACTAGCTGAAGTTATGAATAACAAGTTCTCCATTAGTGGCAACGGTAAATTTTTTAGAAAGCTTATGTCTGGTGGTTACTGTGTGAGGGGCTGACTTCTATTATTTGGGTTTTGTTGTTTTTCTTTGTAGTTTTTGTGCACTCTTGTAACCAATTAGTGTTGTACTTCCTTTTTTGGTGTTTCTAATTCATTTTTATCATTCTGCCCCCGCCCCCCCCCGAAAAAAAAGGTCATCAGCTGTAATACATGGTTAATTAGGCAATTATTTGCCTCACACCCGCTAGATGATGGGGAGCTTTATATTAATGAGGCTTTGGTCAAGTACTCAGTCTCATCTTGGACATTTAAAATTGAATATGGTGGTTTTGGGAGGACACCAGGAAGACGACAAAGGGTCTGGGATCTTGTTTTGTTGTGCAAGTTCTAGGTTGCATCAAGGGGATAAGAACTGAATTTGATGGCCATGGCACAAAGGTTCTGGTCTAGGTGTTGTCGTATGTAGCAGTAGGAGTGGAAGGAGGAGAACTGCTGACTAAGTTAAGCTAAGTTAAGATTATGAATCCTTATGAACTACAAACTAAGGTTCTGATATCTCTTGGAACATTAGCAGTATTAGTAACTTGGATGGAATTAGCTAGCTTCCCCCACTTGAACCAGCAATTATCATCAATGTGTCTGGCAACATATAACATGTAGGCTTCCACTCAGATTTATCAACTTTTAGTGCCATGTGATAAGCACTTGTCCACTACCACAACCACCATCATAGCCACTTTTATTGCCAACATTACCCGACAGCAAGGCTTTGGATTTCTTGGGTATGGATGTAGAGCCGTCCACCCAACAATACTAGCTTTCCGAAATCAATGGTAAGTATTAATAGTATTCTTGAGTAATCCTCCTTGAGAGTAATTTTTTTTATTTTTTAGCAATTAGTAAAATAAATACTTTAGCAAATATCTAGAATTGCATTATCAAACAGTGACCTCACTGAGCCCAAGTCCATATTTTCCTGAAGAAACACAGCCATGGGAAAAGCCCATGGGTGCCAGGTACCAATGTACTGGTTCAAGTCTCCGGCAAGAAGAAACTGCAGAATATACCACATATGCAGAAGATTAATCATCTAAGGCTGTAGGTAGACTAACATGGGTGGCAAAGCCATCAGAAAAAAGAAGAGACCTCAGAAAAAATTCTGCAGAACTCAATCTAGCAGCAACTCAAACTGCATTTTCTAGTTCTAAGAAAAAATCTTCCAATTGGCAAGGGCCCTGAAGCAGCAAAAGCAAAAAAAAGCACAACATAGCATTGTTCACAGTCATTCTTATCACAACAGAGCAAAAGCATTCTGCACAGTCTCTAATGCATGTCCCAGTTGTCTGAATCTGCATACTAATTTATTACAGCTTTATCCACAACTCAGCAGCGCTCAAGTAAGAAGGAGTCCAATCAAGATAGGTAACTTTGGGGTACAATTACATCTTGTAAGGCCCTCAACTCCTCCAACTACTCTCCCTAACTCACACACACACACACACACACACACACACACACACCCCAACCCAACACCACCCCCCCAGCCACCCACCACACCACAACGCAACACCCTCACTCCTTGCCTACTCTCTTCCTGCTGGATTTTGTCTCTCAGTGTCGATACATCTAAGTAAGTGGAAGACGTGAAATATTGGCAACTTATTATTTTCTGGCACTTCTGCCTTCTATGGCGTAGTTGGAATGAGTTTCTGTTAAGATTAATCATGGAGATCTGTCCTTGTTTGTTCTTTAGGAATAAACTTGATTAAAGATCCATTTATACCAAGATCTCTGTATCAAAGGAAGAACTGGGCTTTCCTTTCCAATTCTTCCTTTGATACAAAATTGTGATTTTCAATTGTGTATTCTCTAATTTATCATTTTTAATTGAAGAATCAGAGGTTAATTTCTTCTTTTCATACTGTCAGAGGAACTGCTAATGTCTGTCTTGCATATTCAATATCCTGATTGGCCTGACCATGGAGTTCCCCAGAACACATTTGCTGTTCGTGAAATTTTGAAAAGATTATACTAATTATGACCCAATCTTTGCACAATAGTGGTGCATTGCAGGTTCAACTCATGTTTATTACTCCAGCGTCTCTCAGTTTGTTAAGTCCGCTTTTCACATTGCTGAGAGTCTGTCTTTGCTCAGTGCAGGTATTGGGAGAACTGGATCATGTTGCACAATTCATAATACAATCCAGAGAATACTTGTTGGAGACACGTCTGCACTGAATCTTGCTGATACCATAGCATTGTTTAGGTCTCAACGAATTGGAATGGTTGAATCAATGGTATTTTCTTCCTTCTCAGTCTCAAGCTTACATTTTTCTTTTCCCTGTGTGCATATTATCTTTGGACATTAATATCAGCATAGGTACTGATTTTATGTTTTGCTCTTATTGGCACATCCTTTTATATTTAATTCACTGTATATCCTTGAGAACACACCCCCAAACCCCTAACCAGGCTGCGCCCCCGCTCCCCGGTAAACTTTTGTTGACACTATTTATTTCCTTGTTTTGTTAGGAGCAATATAAGTTCTGTTATGAAGCCATCATTGATGAACTGGAAGACCTAATCTTAGATATCAATGTTGCATGGTGCGCAAAATGGTATGTCTTCTGCTGTATTTTGTTTGTTCTTTCACGATTGTGCACCACATGGCCTACACTTTCTTATATGGTGTCATAGTTTTATAAGATTTAAGTCGTTAAATTTAACAGTTATATACTTTATGCAACAACCCATGTAATGCATTCATTAATCTGGCAATTTGTTCTTACATTTTTCAGCTAAAATCGGTAACTCTTGCTCACAACCCCAACCATTAATGAGCAGTTCTTACAGAAGTTGGACCGTCTTGCCATAAACATGCAATCTACACTGTTACAGCAGCTGGGTTTGATTCTTTTTCCGGGGAAAGTAGTCATTGGAGACTTGCCTGTTTTAGTACCCCCAGACACGTGTCCTTTTGTTTTATCATGTGGTAACGAGGGGTGCTTAGTCTCCTTTTCATGTTCTGCATTCCTACTAAAAATTCATCCTTAACCAAAGGAAAAAGATGTTCCGAGATTGGTGTTATACTACAGGTATTCCAATATTTAGCCATAATTGAACTATTCATATGGAAGTTGATCTCGCCTGCCTTGAACTAACATAACTACTTGCTGACTTAACGAGCTTTCATGATTGTCCGGTCTCCTTTTTTTTTTTTTTTTTTTTTTCTCTTTTTTGAAGTATGTCTGTAGTTTTATTTTCTCCTTTAATTCCTCATTTTTTTCACTTAATCATAGGATTACAGCATATTATTGATCAACAAGGACTGCTTTGCTAACTACAATACACTTGATTAAGCAATGTTTAAGACACTTTTCAATAATCTTGATATATTGATAAATTGCTTAACATTTATTTTAATTAAATTTAATTTACATTAAATTTAGTTTAAGAAAAGAGATTTTATTTTAATTTAGTACAATGTATTTTTTTCTATCTATGAATGTTATTATGCTTTGGGCTTCACATTGTTAAGGGATGCGAATGTTAAAATTGAAACTTTTACTATTTTGAAGTTCATGGATGTAAGACTTGATATAAACAATTAAGAGTGAAGAATGCTAGTGTTGATTTAAAAAATAAAATGGAAAAAGTATTTGTTGGAACTTAACAAGGATGAAAATGATAAATATTTGGATGTTTTGAATTGGAGGAAAAGTAGTGACAGGTTTTGAAATTTATCCAAAGTAGCCAGGGATGTGCCTGTAATTCTTGTGTCTTCCATGACTTTAGAATCGACATTTAGTATTAAAGGGTTTTGATATGCTCGCAACAATAACTTAAAAAGTTTTTGGTATTTCAGAAAGGCACATTCAGAAGCTCAATATAAAAGTATTATCATGATTCTTCAATGATTTTGAAATGTATGAATTTGTAGAGTCAACTATTAATATGTCTTAAATATGTTTTTTAATTTAGATTTACTTAAACTTTTTTTTATTGATTATGTTCATTTAAGCGTACTTAAAGTTGTTAGATAACTTATTTTATTGATCATTTTTATGCAAAAATTGAAAATCAACATTCAAGAAGGAGTGAGAAAAGGCATCACAGAATCGAAGGTAATCTTATAACAATGAAATGCATTTAATTTTTTACCATTATTTGTAGAGGTTTGCATAAGTCAATTTATGCATAATTTAAATTTTTTTGCAATGAGAAATGCATTACAAAATCAAACAGTCTTTGATGTATAAGAATTGCATGGTGTTGGATATTAACCTGAATTTCATGAATTTGAATTCTATTGTTATTAATATGTTGTTGCTGTTGGATGAGTATTGTGAAGCTTCTTTGTTGAATGTTAATTGACATACTAGATTGGTTAAAGCATTATTTTTGCAAGAATTGTATTGTTATAATTTGATAATTTGAATATTAAATTATTATTTTGAATTCTATTGTTATAATTTGATGTACAAATTGGGCCTAGTAATTAAAATAATTTTTTTAAATGTATTTAGGTATAGGATTTGGGGATTGCAATTATATTAATATTTTATGTTTAAGCATAAATTGACAAACTAAATTGATATAAATTAACAATTATTAATTTAGTTTGCCTTTTACTATTGATTTGATCTAAAATAAAATTATGATTTTGAATTGATTTAAATTTTATACTAAAATTAATTCAAACTAAAGTTGTCCACTCCTGACGTGGCATTAGTCTTAAAATTTTTTCAAACAAAATAGCCTAACTATTTTGGTATCTTGTTGTGCATCTAAAAGTTTAAAGAATCATTTTTTCCTTCGTTGGAAACTTGGAAATAGGTGCTTCTTTAATTTTTATTTACAAGAGCACAAATGTAAAAGTGTTAATTTTTTATTTATTTATTTTT